>MU277730.1:157406-192105 GCA_022385805.1 Pilatotrama ljubarskyi | reverse complement strand
ACTCCGCGTCTGAGGCGGTACAGTATGACTGATATGAGCCAGTTCCAACCTCCGATACACCTCAGAGCCCTCCACTACCCTACCACTCCTTCGTCAACGTCGTCGCTGTAGTCCAGCATCGAACTCACCAGGGGCCTGTCTACCCATTCTCAGCTCTCGAGTGCATCCTCGGCAGTGCCTACCCGATCCATGAATGCGTCGTGGATTGTTCCATGGCTGGCACCTCTACGAGGAGTCGATACCTCATCGCGGTTCAAGAACGTCCCGGCACGACGAATCCCAGACTCTCTCGCCTCCTGCCGGGCCCGAGCCGAGGCATCGAGGTGGTCGTTATGCGTATGTCACCCCGTGGCGCCGTTGTTGACTTCGGTGGAAAGGTGCATCTGAGTTCTGCTCGGAAAGCGGTACGCTGGTATGTCTTCCGGGTGCCTGTACAGCCATCGGTTGTCAGCTCAATCCTACGCATGCCCAGCCTCTTGAAGGAACTTGACCAGCGGATGGAAACAAGGGAGCTGGGCACTCCGTTTCTCTTTCCCCCACGTCTTTGTTCAGAGTAGTTGACACCCTGTACTCTGATTTGGAGTCTGCTTGTATCGTACGCGCCGGAGCTCTGCTGGTGCACATGTTCCTCCATCCTGCTTGATCGAACAGGCGAATGTCATTAGTGGGGAATAAGAGTATGGCGAAGTACATCGGGGTTACATATGACAAGTAAGCATCTGCAAACGAGGATCGAGGGACTATGAGAGAAGAAAGAGTCGACAACAGAATGACGGCGTGGGTGTGCGGCGTTCTAGGCGCGCCCGTCAAGGCAGAACGGGGTACGATGTGAGTACTCAATGGGCGCGACGCCAGTTCAAGCCAGCTTACGACCGTAACACGACGGCGGTCGGGGGCACACAGGGCTCCGTTCAGCGGAAGACCACCGTGACTGTCGCGCCTCAGTGACGAACTTCGACGGAAGGCGCTTCGCACAGCGTTCCAGGTACGCTGGATGCTTCGGTCTGAACGCCGCGGTCGAGCGTGCGCCCGTGGAGCCCCTCAGTAGCTGCACCACTCCGGCGCCGAAGACGGTCTTCCTGCATGATCGCGTGCACGGCTTCGAGCTCCCCCCTCAACTGCCGCACCTCGTTATGAAGGCTAGCCATATCCATCAACAGAGCGCCCCCGACCTTAACAAGAGCACATGTCAATACCACCACGCATCATGAGAGACGATACATCTAGCACTCACGGTGGCCGCCCTTGGTTGCGAACCTGGTGTCGGCTGGTTGCTCTGTCTGGACGCCGGGAGATAGGTGCCACTGGCAGGTACTGGACATGAACGGTCGGTACGGAACTCACACCCGTTTGAGCGACCAGAGAGCTGTTCGACCGGCAAGGCTTCGCGTCCTCCAGTCCCAACGCCGATAGCTGTGTGAGCTGGGACGGGTGGTGGCCCACGATGGACGTAACGTTCCTGCATTCGCGCGATCACCTCCAAGCCCCGGTCAGACACTCATGAAAGGTCTACGTACCGCTTCGCTCCCCTCACGCCCTGCATCCGGTTCAATCCTGCTTGCATCCGCATTGGTATGGATTTCCTTTGCCGACGCATATACCATGCTTCCATCGTCGCTCATGTGCTCCGTGGGAGCCGGCCGGGCAGACGCCTCGAAAAGTGCAGCAATGTTGGCAATCGGGGTGCTACACGAGAGACCGAGCACGGTCAGTGTGCGTGCTCAAGCACATGACAGAACGACGTACCCGGCACGGCGACTTTCGACACTCGAATAGTGCATAGGCGGACCGCCACGGCCTGCGAGAGCATGCGCCTGCACCTGAACTCGAGGGTGCGACCTCTTCTGCTTCTTCAGGCGTGATGCGGACGGCTTGCGTGAGAAAGCACCGCGAGCGGTGGAACTCTCGGACGAGCTGCTAGACAAAGCACGCTTGCGGTGAAGAGGAAGTGTGAGTCCGGTGGACGAGCCACTGTTGGAGCATGACGGTCAGGTTTAGGTCGAGAAGACGGATGAACCACCTACGTATGCGCTGCACCCTTGCCATCTTCTCCGAATCGGTCCAACCTCAGCGTTGTCGACAAGTCCAGATTGCGTGTTGTAAAATCTACGAGCGATGACATGCCGTGTGTTTTCTCGTCCCCACCATTTGCACCTGCACGCATCTTTTCCTGGACCCGCGCGCTCAAGGGCGACGTGCTAGGGTGATAGTCGTTATCAACTATCAATTCAGACGAGACAACCGGCCTACCTATTGGCGGCGGCAGATCTCGCAGGTTGGTGTTCGACTGTCATACTTGCCGCCTCCACCGGTAGCGAATCTGCTGATGCTTGTCGATCGCCATGCGTGGCACTGTGGTTCCGCATCATCTGCCGCAGTTGTTGTCCGTAGGGCACTATGGTCCTCACCTTTGTCCCTTGCCGTCGTCCTTCGGGCCCTGCTGGTCCAGAAAACGAGGTATATCTTTGAACGGGGTCCGAGATACATTGTCCGGAGCGGAGTTCTCTGCCAGAATCATTGTCGCCTCAGTTGCAGACGCGCGGGCTGAGCTTGAGCGAATGTGCAGGCAGATTGCGGGGGCCCGAAGCCTTATATCATCTTGCTAGAGTCGCCTATAATGCACCCAAATGACAAGGACGATTGCGACAGGCTCTCACTGCACCAAAGGCTCGTTATTGCCGCTTGCAACAGCAATGGTTGGGATATTACATCACCTGTCAATGTTCTTTTGTATCCTCACGTCACGTCTTCACGCCGTTCGCCTAGGATACTAGTGCACATGTAGCCAAGCAGAGACCGTGCCGACGGGGCCCAAACCTGCCGGCGGATGCACGCAGCGCCGTGTCGTGTCGAAGCCTTCACGTCTCGCCCTGTATAAGCATCGCATAGTCTAGAGGTGCCGAAGGCTGGAGTTGGCACGAATTCCGCGACGTCTGCCAGAGTCACGTCGTACTCTGGGTCGGGAAACCTGTTTCGAGCGGCAGAGTGTCGCTCAGATGCATAACGTTTGACTTTATCGGCAAGAAGCAGAACGACCTCATGGAAAAAAACTGGCACTTGCACGAAGCGCGGAAAGAAGAGTAATCATCGAGGGCCAATGCACGAAATTGGGCGCGACATCCCACGTGATCAGCATTCACCAGAGCCATTCCTGGAAACTACATAGAGGTGGTACCGTGTACGGTTGGTACCAGCATAAACGTGAGTCGCCCCCGCGATCGCGGTGGAGTATCGAGCTGCCTCATGGACGCCTAGTCAGCACAAGATTGACCGGGCAGCACATTTAGCCGTCGGCTCTCTCACACAAGCCATGACAGCGAGACAACACCGTATACAGGACACGTATCGACGTCTACACGTGACGATCATGCAATACAACGGCAGATCTACATGTCACTATACGATTGAGATCTCGAGTCCCCGACTATAGAGCTCTTGATGTGGGATCACGGGTTGCATTTCTCGTGTATGTTCTGGACGCTGTTCCAAAGCGATACGAGTTGTTGCTGGTGTCCAGCGATGGCTGAGACGAGGCGCTGGACCTCCAGTTGGTCCTAGGTAACACAGCATGAGTACAGAGCTCCGACTGATGATATGCATCAGTGTACGTACCTCTGTGAGCCTGGTGATGCGGACATGGAACTCGTTCCGAGCTGAGCTCATCTGAAGCAGATCAGCTACAACCACCACCGCTTCCTCCATTCGCAATTTCTGATTGTATCCCTGAGCATCTTCCTCGAAGCGCTGAATGAGGGGCTTTCATTATGCAGTCAAACTTAAGAATGAGTTGTGGCACATACCGAGAGCGTGGCGAAGACGTTATCCTGGGCTTCGAAGTGGTCGGAGAGACACACCCGGAGATTGTGTAACTCGGCGAGCTTGCCGTGCATCTCATCTACAATCGTCTCATCACAGAACCAGATCCACGAAGCTCCGAAGAATACATGCTCGGTTCGATCAGTCAGTTCTCGTCGCTCCTCCAACAAGGTGATGATATCGCTACAGAGACATTCCCGAGCCAGCTCTTCGTGGGCCGCCAAAGGTTGCTTCAGTGGCTCAATGAAGGAGTCGAACTGATCCTATGAGCGGCACGTCAGTTGCATCGCCCTCACACACGCAAATGAGACACCTACCGGTGACATTGACAGAATCTGCTGGATCCGCTGCAGATCGTCGAGGGCATTCTTCAACACCACCTGCCTATCGCGGAAGTCTTGAGTCAAGCTGTCAAGGGTGCGCAACACCGTAGCAGCGGGTGGACGGGTTTCGGGCGGCAGCATGCTCCGGTACCTATTCCATTCGGCTTGAAGCTGCGAACGACTGAGCGGCAAGCATGCAAGAAACAACAACAGTAATCACCTGGGCGACTTGGCCGTCCAGTTCGTAGGAGAGCGCAGACGCCCTCTCCAAGTGGTCGGCTAAGCTCAAGGTCTCGTCGGCCGAACGAGCCAGACTGGCTGTAAGATGTAACTGATGCAGTGTGTCACATCGGTATTTGGAGTGTTGCAGGACCAGGTTTTCCAGGAAGTCGCTGCGCCATGCATGTAAGTCACTACGCAAGGTGACGCCGGTAGCCCTGCCCATGCAACGACCAGTTTCAGCTGGAGGCAACGGAAGAGGGAGGCCATGCATACTGGTACATGCTGAGATCTAGCCTGACTTGGAGGTCGTAGATGCTGTTCTTGACCTGGTTAAACTCGTTGAAGAGGGCAATGGCTGTGCGCCTGCGGATGGCTACGCTGTCCTGCATGTCCATCAAAATGGTA
Source organism: Pilatotrama ljubarskyi (assembly GCA_022385805.1). NCBI lineage: Eukaryota > Fungi > Basidiomycota > Agaricomycetes > Polyporales > Polyporaceae > Pilatotrama > Pilatotrama ljubarskyi. The sequence continues at coordinate 187,339 of MU277730.1, read as the reverse complement.
GGGAGTGTGTGTCAGAGTGCTCGATGAAAGTGGGGGACCAGTATACGACGCACGTCATATACTTAAGGACCGTGCGAGTGAATCGCAACTAACAATCTACTTTCTGCTCCGCTGTGAGAGGTGAATGCGACGGCATCCCATGTTGACTGCATGCCGTCTAAGTATCCCATGATACACTTTCTGCGCGTAGGGTCGAATGTCAACATGTAAAGTCGTTTGTACCTGGCAGCTCCGTGACTATGGTGCGAACTCGCCGCAGGTCTGCTGGACAACGGGTCTGTACAACTTCTGCGTAGACGTGTGGGCCGTACCTCACACATAGTCTCGCAGGGAACAAGTCGGAACAGGCAAAATGTCGAGAGCAGCGTGAGGTTGGCCTCAGTGACTCGCGGAGACTCAAGTCACGGTGGAGAAGGGCGCTCAAGCGCTCAGGGGCAGGTAGGCAATCTCGCTAATGGTAACACCGCGCAAACACCGCGGGGCACATCTGGGCGCCAACTCTCCGCACCACGCTAGGGAGTCTAGCCCTCCTCAACCGCCTCCTTCACCTCCTTCACCTCCTCACAAACTCCGAGAGCTACAGTGTGTATTGTTAGATGAGTACCATAACAATGACTAACAGCGCTTTGTATATCAAAGCCGGTTGCCAACTCTCGGTTCTTGATGGAGCAAATATCATCCAGGACAAAGTAACACCCGAAAGGTAGGAATGCCCGTTAGGAACGCATATAGGCGGAAACGTGGATGGTGAACATCAAGAGTGTTCTCTTCTCTGTTTCTAGCGAGTCGCGGCCACGCTGATGTCATCACCGAGGCAGTCTCAGGATAGAAAGGTCATTGGTACCCGCAGCCGAAGGCACCCTCCTGTCGCCTGGCATGGAGGTATCAAGAATGTTTGGGATGCGCAGGTGACATGGGACAGGTCTCTGTGTGTGGTTATAAGAGTGCGCAACATAGGTATCCTGTCGCTCGTCTAAGAGCTCACCCTGCCCTCAGACCATGGCGCATCATATCTGTGCAATCTGCCAGTCCCCCTTCCTCGATTCGAACGCAACCGAAACGGAGGCTATAGCGACAACTTGTGGTATGCACCCAACACCCAGAGATTCCCGAGGCTCAGCTGATGCGTTCGCGCATAGGACACGTCTTCCATCGCGACTGCATACAATCACGGGCCGCTGTGGATGGGGTGACGTGCCCCATCTGCTCCGCGGATCTCAGGGAGGGGAATAAGTTTAAGAAGATCTTCCTAACGTACGAAGAGGAGGTGTACGACCAAAGTTTGTTGAAGGAAGTCCAGAGGTACATACTACGGGATGTCGTCGAATCTCAATTGACCATGCCCGCACTTCTAGCGTTACGGGATCAGAGACGGTTACGCTGGAGGAGCAAGCTGAGTTATCTGACTCCGAGCGGAAGCTGCAGAGGTTGCAGGAGGAGCATATGTTCAACGAGCTGCATATCTCCCGATTAGACTGACAGCTGTCGACATTGCACTCGCTCACGGACATGTACCAGAAGCGCATCAAACGCTTGCGAGAACATACAGACGAACTTCAAGCCCAATGCGACCACGCGGAAGCACAGTTGCGTAACACAGCTGGTCAACATGTTGGTACTCGCTAGGAACTATGGTTACGACGCTTACTCACCTCTGGTACTGTAGCAGAATTCCAAGCTATCGTTCTCTCCCACAGGCTCGGTGTGACTCTATATGACATCCTCTTCTCCTTTCGGTGACTGGAGCTCATTAAACGAGGGCGTGACGGCAGCCGAAGATTGGAGACGAAACACGCTCGGATAGTGCGGCAAAACAAACGACATAGTAGGAGTGACGGGAGCACAGGTTCGCGAGATGGAGAACGTTAACAGGTGATAGGTCAGGAGAGGGAGGAAGTAGTAGCACATCCGACATAGGATCCCATATCAGGGGAATTGTGCAGCGTATGTGGCGATGAGGGCAAGCATTCTCGACAATAGAGAGCCTTGGAAAGAGCAGACAAGACAGGTGACGGTGTGCAGGGGCTGAGGGAGAGATACCTAGTGCGAGCCGATTTGGAACCGTGGACGATTGATGCGAGGAACAGGGTAGGAGGGCGAGGTCGGGGTCGGGGTCGGGTTTACGGCGCCATGCAAGCCGTGCAATCCAGGAGCGAGAAACGGAGTATCCAAAAACCAAATCAATGGCACGGCAATGGTGAGACTCTGCAGATTACCCGGTGGCGCATCTGGCAAGGGCGCGAACCAGTCGACATTCAGGTGGGACAGGGAAGGAACGGCATGGCGGCTTGCTGCTGTCGCGAGTAGGGATGACCAATCGGGATTACTTGCGCTGGAGGCAATGTCGGACATAGAAAGGTGTGTGCGGCGACAGACCCAATACCCGACGATCGTGGAGAGCATGTTCAGCGTCCACACCGTATGCCAGCAGGATGATATGTGCAGGGAGAGCATAGAAGGTTGCAGAGAGCGATGAAGGACCGGGTGGCGATTCACGACGTGCGTTGCAAAACAGTACAGATACCGGATTGAGAATCGGAAGCTGCGCTCGAGAGAGAAGTCGGAGACTTCAAAAGAAAGCTCGCTCCCTGCATCCCCTCGCGGAGCGAAGACACGAGCGGTGACCATTTGTATTACATCGACAGCGTGGCCCGGTATGATCGCCAGAAGGACGCTGACAAGGGCGCCAACAACGTTTTTGGTGAGCTTGAAGGAAGCAAGGATGTTCTGACATGACGACCACAGGTGCACCACAGCGAGGAACAGCGACCTGAGAGCAGTTCAGATGTGATGTTAACATTCGCGGCACGGGCGCGGTGGAGGGTGATGACAGAGCATACCGGTATAAACTGTCCATAATCCTCCGATGTAATACCTTCCCGCCGAACGCTGGCCGCCCGTGATGAGATGAAATACACACAAGGACACGTGAGAGAAAGAGGCAAAGAGGCGATGGACAAGAGGCGTAGATGATGAGGCCGCCGGCGGGTCGGCGAGAGTTCTCGCGGTTGAGGGCTGAAAGTATGCAGCGACGGTGACGGCTGAGGGGAAAGGCAAAGGACCCAGCAGACCTGGAGACGCGACACCGACCAGATGACAAGCGATACGTAGATCAAAAGATGAGTATCGCGATCAGTCATGGACCTGCCGGGGGACTCGGAAAATCAGTCGCAACAAAGCGGAAACCTCAGGCCAGCGGCACGGCGTCATTCACGTGGCACACTCTGTATGCGGAGGTCACCGATAGCGACATCACAACCTCACATGAACGCGAAAAAGCACTTTCATTACTGCAGGCTAGTACGACATACGATATCCACAATCGGCCGCAGGCCGTCACCTCTTTACGGCCGCGTCGAACGCTCCCTTGCTGAGCGAAGTGGTCAGGTGTGGTGCCAGTCATATGTCGCGGGCTGGACATACCCATTATGCGTGTACAAGAGTGGTCCTGCTCTCTCATGAGCGCGTCGCTTCGGACGCGGCCATCACTCGACCACTCGGGAAGTCATCCCGTCGGCGCGCTCCTTGAGGTCAGACTCGTCACTGCCGCTTGATTCCCCAGAGGAGCGTCCCCCGCGCGGCGCCATGCGGCTGATGCGGGACGTCTTGGACTTGGAGGTCGAAGCAGCCTGGCGGTGCTGGTTGAGCGCGAAAACGCACTATGAGAGAAGAGGCTCGCTCACGGCAAGCGATTTCACACGGACGCGATTCTGAAGCACACCTAGCCGCGCTTGCACCTTGTACATAGCTTGCTGCTTATGCGTGACTTCTTCGCGCAACGTCTCCACCACCGCGGACTCGCGGGCTATGTACGTATGTCGTCCTGCTATCACGCGTTGTTGGTTCCGTATGAGCGTCGTGAGACTCGAGATATCTGCCCTGGTTCGCCTCTGCTTCTTCTGAGCCTGGATGCGAGCCCTGCCAATCTCAGCCTTCCTCCTTGCTCGCGCGGCCAAGATCAGCTGCGTGCAATGGTGTGAACGCGTGAAGGGGACACTCACTTGACTATCGCAGCACGGGCATCGGATGCGGGCTCAGCTTCCTTGGTGGACAGCTGGACCACCTGCCCGTCCACAGCCTTGAGCCTGCGCTTCAGCTCGGCGCCGCAGCGGAACGGGCACAGGAAGGGTGGGTTTTTGATGACAGCTTGGAAACAGGTCGAACATAGAACGTGGCCTGCGCGAGAGCGTGGCTGAGGAGGGGCGGGGACTCGGACGACGTGGGAGGAGACGTACCGCATGATTTCAAGACCACCAGTTGGCTTCCGGCGGGTTCGGTCAACAGCTGGGATGAGCAGATCGGGCATTTTGGAATCATTATAAGCGTCAACCTCGAGTGGAGTGTCAGATATTGAGAAATGCGTGCGCACCTCCGCGTTTTATGAGGCCAGCGATGCGGACACAAAGGATGCGTCCGCGTCGAATGGTCATTCGAGTTGCAAGCCACTCAGACCACCCTCAAAGTCGATGGTGGCCCTTCATCGCGGCCGGAATGCTGTGATGGTCAATCGCGCATTGCGAGTTGCTGAAGAGGATGGCGGCGGATTCGAGGGCAAAAGTAGATAGTCGATAGTTGACGGACAGTCGTGAACCTGCAACAGCTGCAACACTGACATCAGAACCTGCCACGGTCTCCTCCACGTGACTCTTTTGCTCAGTCGTGCGAAGTCCGATCATGATCAGTGAATCACGCTTGGCTTTCAACACTCCTGGGCTCAACTTCAGACTTCTTGCTCCTCGACACGACAGCGATGTGCCCGGGCTCTGACTGGATGTATTGCCAGTATATTCTTGCGAGGGCCCTCATCTTCTGACGTAACAGGGAGGACGTACTCCAGCGAACGAGATTCCGCGCCCCCCGGGCCTCTTGGGACATGGACATCTCGCATCGTCCAGCACGTGTACGGGGACGGTATAAAGGCCCTTTACTCTCCGGGACGGTAAGTACTCCGAGCTCCTCTCTTTCGAGCCTGTGCTTGCTGTCTCTCTGGCCTCCTCAGCGTTGAAACGCCGATGCCGCCGTCCCCCCAACGCTCCCGGCCGCTCCGCGTGCCCTGTCCGGTCGTGCAGGTGTGTGTCACCTCTACGCACCTCCTCCTTGTCGTCAGTGCCACTCACCGCCGTCACCTTCAGCGGTCCAAGATACTGCACGGACTCTACTTTGGCACTTCAGCCGTGGAGCCCGCCCAGGCTGAAGTCGTTACCATCTACCCTCCCGTCGAGAACGTGCTGTCCAAGCGCTTCCCTTTGTTCGAGCCTATCCTGGGCACCATGTACCCCATACACGAGTGTCTCGTTCGCGTCGACGGCGACCACCACATCAAGGGCGACTTCTTGGTCGCCTTCCAAGAGAGACCGGATCTGCCGCCGAACAAGGCTGTCTCGCACCTCGTGCCCCATGCCTCCATCAGCAGCGAAATCGTCATCATGCGCGCCGGCACCCGCCGCTTCGTCCTCGAAATGCGTGGCTCGAGCCTCACGGAGCCGGCCAAACGAGCGGTGCGCAAGTACGCCTCTTCCTCCCTCCCTGTCTGCCATGGCTGACCTCCATGCACGTGCGACAGCTTCATTCTCGAGTACATCGCTCACCACGCCCGCCATCACGGAAAACGTACTGTACCCCCGCTTCCAGCCGCCATCGGCTTCTCGTAGATACTCTCCCGTGCTCATACCTTTCCCCTAATCCCTCTGAACATCGCCGTTGTGTACTGCCATCGCAAGTAGCTACTATTTCCTATGTAATCTAACGCGCCTGTTCTGAACAATGACGTACGGCCTTGCAGACATCACCCTCCATCGCTCAGAGTCGTCCGCGAAGACACTCCTTTCTTTGTCACCTTTTTGTCCTGACTAGTGAAACTCGTTCTTCGCCCATCATGCCTCATGCGTCACTCCAGCCCATGCTCCTTTGTTCGCGGGTGAAAGCCTCTTTGTGTCGCCCTCTGCTTAAGATGGCTAGATGCGAATCACCGGGCATGTGAGGTCCTAGCTGATCCATACCATGCCTGACCACGTCAAGCCTGGGTTGACCTTGCTGTACGTTCTCCGTGACTTACCAGTGATCTTCCAGGCTGATGGATAGGTCCCCTACCAGATACACAGCGCCATGCGATGTGGTGATCGCCCTCGGCGGCATCCAAGGCCCGCAGGACTTCACGTGCAAGTCGGTGCAGCTATTCTTCTTTGAACTGAACGACGGCGTATGTCCCCAACGTGAGCAACATCCCATGCGCTTGTCATGACTACTAACGAACCTCGATTACTGTCTAGTCGTGCTCTGCGGGTACAACCTGACTGGAGATGAATGGGCCCTCTTCTGTTCGAACCTCACACCTATTTTGTCAGTCCGCGTCCAGGAGCTCGTATGTGACTCTCCTGCCATACATATGCCACTGCTCATACACGAGAAGCCCCCCGCAGCGCTTGCAATTGAGAAGCTGGGTACTTCAGTCTGCTTGGTACTCCCCAACGAAGACGTCAAGGAAGACCTCTTGAAGTTCGTGTGCGACTGGAACGCCGACAACGCGGACCTGCAATGTCATATCGACGAGTCTTATATCCCCGACCGCCCGCTTCGCGTCAGCCCCAGTGGCACCTCGAACGCGCAGGACCCGTCTCTGTTAGACCTAGTCAAGAAATACTATGACATCGTGGCCGACATGGTCGCGAACAATCCGGATACTCTCGTTTACGGCCCTGCCCCCTCCTTAGGACTCACCTCACCCCCTTCTGGCTTCGGCAACCGACGATCTTCTGGCCGATGCACCGACGCGGGGCATCCTCGATCGCTTCTTCACGTGGTTCAGTTCGTTCAGCAGAGCCTTGGGACATTCATGAGTGCGCCATGCGCATGTACGTATTGCGATATATTGTGTAGCACCTCCGTACATTTTCTTCATATCCATACTATACGCCCACGAGTGGGATACTACTGTCGACTCCACGCAGAGTCTAGCTACAACAGTTCCATAGCGATGCTCCTGGAGCCCTGGAAGAGCCACAATGTAGAGAGCAGTACTGTATCGCTCAGTGTTGCAAAGACGACGCCCGAAAGGAAAGGGCAGAGTGCGAGAGCAGCTTCAGCTCCGCTGATGTGATAGGAGTACAACCTTCACCTGGGTATTCTGATTATTTACGGGTCTTACAATGGCCACGAAATTCTGTGCGTCATCGTAGGTACATCATGATAATGCCAAACAAAGACTCTTTCAAGCACACTCTTGAACTCGACAAAGTCGGTTCAACGAGCGAACCAAGCATGACCCCTAACATCTGCCATCGACCGATGAGGCTTTGTCTGCCTGACCTGATAAGTGTCATGCCACGCTCACCCACCCCGCCGAAGACCCAGATCAATCCGATCCATAGTGGCGTCCTCCCGGTCCACCATGTCTGTCCCGCCAAACCGCCGAGAAAGCCAATCCGATGAGCCCCTCGTGGCTCGGGCTACAGGTAAGCACACGTCGGATACTACATGCAGTCTCTCGACCAACCTATTCTACTATTTCAGACCCTTCCTGGGGCTTGCGTCCGTATAACCCCTGGGCTTCCGAAGCTCCTCCTTCGCTCGGTCGCACTCTACCGACGCAGAGTAAGCCTTGCCTGTCTGACGTTCACCCACGTTTGCTGACCTCAAATGATGCAGACGAGTCGGCAATCGTGGACAGGAGCTTTGCGGAATGGGGATCTAGGGTTTCGCACACGTCGGGATCAAATCAGGCAGATGAAGACGCTGCCATGGATTATGCACGTACCTTGAGTAACCCTTACGGTAAAGCGCTAGCGAATTCCTCATCTCAATTGGAGCGCGACTGACTTGACCAGGTGGAGGAGCAGAATGGTTCACCATGGCAAGCACGTTTCCCAGTGCGATCGACGGTAAGGCGGACTCCTGGAGCCTCGCGCTACGCTTGACACCTGTGCTCACGACCTCTACTCAGACTCGCGGCGCTCTGTAGCAGCTGTTCATCAAGGAAGAGGTGTGTTTACCGTCTCCCAGAAAGCAGCGGTCCTTTTTCGCTCAGACCTTCCATCAGCAAGAGACCTCGACTCGAGCTACACTTACACGGAGGTATCTAATACTGCGCCTGAGAGCTCGCATAGAGAGGTCAGTGTCGTCATCTGCCTTCTTCAGTCGCATACACATCCAGGATCGCTTTCCCGCAGGTCTGGCATAGCCGAAGAGTACTCCTTGAACCACAGGATATCGTCAGCGCCGACTTTGGACCTGGGGAAGTCCTCCAGAGAGGACACTGTCTCAGGTCTATGACGGGCAGGGAGAGCGGGTTGAGAGCCAAGTCTCGCATACCGACGTGCCCAATCCTGTCTCTGAGGATGCGATGGCTGATGTCCGCCGTCAGTCTGACTTTATATGGGATGAGAGCAACAACGATGCCAAACTTGATGACGATGAGGAGGACGACCATGGGCAACGTGACGAAGATTACAAGGACTCCACCTCAATCAATCGAAACGACGGTAGTCAAGTCGACTATGATGATCAACTCCATAGCGGTCAGCACTTCGATGGTGGGGCCCAACAACGTACTCGAGCCCACTTCGAAGGTAGAGATTACCTCGAGGGTCGACGTGCTCCACTCGCGGTGAGCGATAGCGCCGCCCATGGCCAAGCAAACGGCGCCTCCTCAATCTACGCAGGGTCTGTGCGGGCTCCCTTTGAGTATAACCCCCCTATCAACGCCATTATAACCATACTGACCACCTCCACATAGTCTTCACGATCCCCTGAGCCTCCCGCTCGCTGTAGCTCCGGGGCTGACTCTGATTCCCATTGTTATGCCGCCGCACGATGGGTGAGTTCGGTTTGTGACTTCGGCTCTTGCAAGCTCATACTATTACCCATGTCCAACCTCGCAGACCTGACGCAGGACACGGAGCAATGCAGGCATCCCAGCGATTGTCGGATCGCGTGTCATCACAACGGTCTCAATCTAACGGTCAGATAGGCATCCACAATACATTCGCTGCCCAGACTCCTTCCATGCCGCAGAGCAGGTACGTTCTACGGCTATATAACCACATGATCGCGAGTTTCCGTATTAAGAGCAGTTATCCAGCCCTCATTCGCGAGCATACCACCCAGACTCTCAACTGTCCGCGGACGTGACGCGCAGGTAGGCGCTTGTCTCATGTCTAGGCGAGCGCATGCACCTAACACGTACTTCATTGGATCCGCATGCAGTGTGCATAACACCTCCATCCTTCCTCAGCTCCAGCCAGGTATCCCGGCTCAGTACCCGAACAATCCTGGCTATCAAGGGATCCAGCCCTCCCATCTAGCTACGAGGGTCATGGGAAGAGGCAAGCGGGCCAGGTCACCCTCATTAGCCTCCAGCTCTTCGTCTGCCCTACGCGACACGAAGAGAAGAAGATATGATCACAGCGCACCCCTGTCACCAGTGGGGTCAGGCGAGTGGCACGGCTCCGAACATCCTGCCATTACTCCAGAGCAGCCTGGGGGCCCTCCCCCGATTGAGCGTTTCGAAGAGCAGCAACCAACCGACGCCGACCCCAGTCCTAGCCATACCCCAATTGCAACGAGCCCCGGTCCCGAACGATGCCAACCGCATCAAGAACACGGGCAACCTGTAAGAGGACGCATGTCAGGGTCGGCCATTCCCGTGGCTGGTGGTGGAGATCCGGATCCATATGTACGTGCACGGAGAGGTAGAGCGTACCGCTTGCTGATGCTTTACAAAGGACCTTCCGGCGAGCCGAGGGGAAGTTTCGGAAATCCGCCATGCCGTCTTTCTCGCTCCTACGACGGTCGTCTGTGTACCTTCGACCTTCAGTTGGTCCACCCATAGAAGAAGTTCTCGTGCGCGCCTCTGCGCCGCCCCCTCCTCGGCTTTCTCTCTCGGGTGTCGTTCGGTCTGAGCTTCTCATCTCGCGTGAGCGACCAGATTGCGGTGCGACAGTTGCTGCAGCCAAGGGCTATGCATGTTTTATACCGGTAGGCTCTATTCCTTCTGTTCCACTACACTCACACTGCAAGGCTCGTGAAGGTCAACCTCACACGTTGTCGGCACATGCTAGCCAGCTCTCATTCGGTTGCTTTCGCCCCGTCATCTCTCTCGTTGCTGTCATGCGATGAGTCCTTGTATTGCCCACCTGCTCACGTTCCCTACGACAGAGGCTCCCCATAGCGTGGCCATCCATTCGCCCTCAGAACATGAAGGTATGGTCTAGACTCCTCTACGACAGCAAATCCCCTCGTCTCGTTGGTCAGGTTTCTCGTGCGCTTCCCCCACTTATCGGAGCGCCTTACTCTCTGTCCTTCCCCCACTCATCGGAGCGCCTTACTCTCTGTCCTTCCCCCTTTAGCGCGGTCTACAGTAAGCTTAAGCAAGTTACGGGGGGGAAGACAAGGTCACTGGATCACGGTGAACTCGTAGGAGATTCCGTGTTCCGCTGTGGTATAGAGGGTGGTAAGTCATAGCAGGCGCAGTTCATGGAAGATACAGACCTGCTGACCAGTCTTATCTTGCAGTTGTTCTTCTGCACGGTCGCATTGGGCCTTTAACTCATCTGAAACTTCCCGAAGGCGTTTGATCCGCTTCTCGTAGATGTCCGTGAGCGAGTGTGCTGCCGTGACGTGGAGGTCCAGTCGGGATATATGAGACTGGTTGAAAAGATGCTCCTCCCTTAAACTCTGTAGCTTCCACTCGAGGTCAGACAGCTTGGCTTGCTCCTTGAGCGCAGCCGTATCTGCGGCCGTCGCACTAAGGGCGCCGAGATCGTCAGTCGGATCCGATGTCGTAGGATGGTATGTACGTCTGGACTTCCTTCAACAGGTTTCGATCGTAATCCTCCTCGTCGTACGTGAGGAAGATCTTCTTGAACTTATTCCCCTCTTTAAGGTCAGCGGAGCAGACGCAGCATGTCGCCCCTTCTAGATACCTCCGCAATTTGATGCAGTCGCGATGGAAGACATGTCCTATACTTCCATGCGTTAACCCAACGCCGGGAAGCCGGGAAGACAAAATGTGCCTACCGCAGGCCGTCACGATGGCTTCGGTTTCGATCGAGTCCGAATCGTAAAGAAAGGGGGATAGGCAGATCACACAGATGTGGTGCATCATAGGAGGGTACACTCTCGATGATGCGACAGGAGACTGTGGCTTTGAACTTATATCACGCTGGTGTTGATGTCACAGCCGCAACAAACGTCCTTGTATGCCAAAGAGAGTTGTTTGTCAGAAAGACGTATCAGGATACCGCCGCTAGCTCCAGGTACTTATAACGGCCCTTTCAACCTGCCGACTCTCGAATGGCAATCACATTGGTAAGCTCCTTTCTCCTTGCCCGGTGCGATTGCACGAGTGTTGGAGGACGCTTAGTAGCTTGTCATGTTACGATTAATGATACTGTCCTGGAATCTCGCCACTCAGAGCGCACACACGGTGATGAGTGTGGACTCGGAGAAGGTCACAAGGCTGAGATTAGCACTAATGTACCGTGGAGGGGGTGTGAGGCAAAGTTGAATGCAACGAGTATGCTCGAGGTACTTTAAACGGAGTGGGCAGGGGGATAGACCACCTGCCAAGGCTACTTGCAGAGAGAAAACGTGTCGGCCCGAGGCCCTGTGTTAACTTGCGTGTGGGCGTCACGTACGAGCACCATGATGAAGGAAAGAACAATGCGCTTTCAAGTGAAGTGTGGAGGAGCGCGAATGATGACATCTTCTGTCAATAGGGTGATTCTGCTGGAATAATTCTTACATCACTTAGCATCGCTTAAGGCGAGTGGCGCCACCTGATTGGCTGGAGCCCATAAGAATTCTTACAGCAGAATCACTCTAATGCTCCACCGTCTTTGCAGAACGTGTAATGGGATCGGTAAATGCTCGAGTGTCTTCCGTGCTTGCCCCGAACGTGCAGAGGGTCGGCGATTTCGTATCAGAATGCTAAGCGATGCAGCGCTGAGCACTAGTCTCCCCCTAGGCAAATGTCGCGAAGTGCAAGCACGATGGACTGAGTGAAGCCTCTGGCCGACGATCGATGACCTAGCATTGCCTACCGTCTGTTAGTCTACAATGAGCCGTATCTTCCCTCTCTGCGCTGACTCCTGAGTTTATGCGACTCATCATCACTGACAAGATCCTTAAGCTTGCATTGTCCGTGCGGGGCTGCTATGTTCACAAAGCTTTCCTTTGACATGTGACACTTGACGGGCAGCAGGACGGCGTAAAGAGCTTTCTGGCACGCAGCCTGGACCCTCTGCGGCCGCGTTCATCGCTCACGAACACAGGACAAAGGAGGTAACATGCCCCATCTCAGGCGACTCGGAATGCTCATAAAGTCTCCGACATGCGTCCTCCTGTCTCTCACCCCCAGGTTCCGAAGAGCACTCGTGCCATAATCGGTCCCACCTCTCAGACATCCTTTCCTCCACGTAGCGATGCAGAGCGAGGAAGCGATCGGCGGACGGACATCAGTCGCCCTTCTTAACGAGTTCAATCATATCAAGAACAGTGAGACAGAACTCCAGATCAGACTCGACGCCGATTTATACCAGTACGTTCTGCCTTCCTGCTCCAGGATCTACGCCTTACTGCTTTCCCCCCTTCAATAGATCAATGGGTGTGCACGCACAAGCGGATCTCGCCTGCGTGGCGCAGCGTATTTCTGGCTAAACTCAAAATGGAGAGCCAGATTGTGCGCTCCGACATTCTGCGCCACTTGCGCGCCACAGCAGAATTTGCTCATTCCAGTGGCGGGGCTCCGATTCTATCGGAGCGTCTTGACGTGGTTGCTGAGCTCTCGCAAGAATATGAGCACCAGGTTACTTGGGTGAGTTTGACGCACCCGAAGTTCGAACGACTCTCACATATTTTCGAAGATTCATCAAGAGTGGGACCGGGCCAAGCTCATAATAAGTCCTGAAACGCGACCCCTCATGGAAGAGGGATACGCCAAGCTCCATGTTGCGCTGCGGAATCTCCGCGGCAGACAGGGAGCACTCACCCAAGCCTTCCAGGACTTGCAGCGTTGTCTCCGAGTTCTCGGTATGCCGGTAGTAAGGGTAGATCTCTTACAGCTACTACATCATGCTGATGCACCGCCTACAGGAGCAATTCGAGGTCTTTCTTCAACCCCTGAAGTTACCGGCCGACTGTGACGCAGCGGCCGTCGAAGCTATCTGCAACCGAGTTCACACGTTGCGAGAGGAACGGCGTGTGATATCCGAACACATCTCTCAAATACTCGCCGAGGTGTCAACGCTCTGGAATCTGCCCGGCGCGACTCAGGAAGAGAGGCGTCTGAAGATCGCCGAGATACGCCCACTTCATGCGGCCTTGGCTCAGAATGCCGAGGCTCAAGACGCGGTGGTCCCCTACTTGTCGGTATGGACGCAGTCACGGAGAGGAGCCTATATGAACTGACATGGCCAACTACCTGCAGCATTTCATGGAAGAAGTCCGAGGCTCCTTCGAGATACTGCAGACTAGTGATGGGATCTCGGTCGTAGTGGAGGACCTACTACGTGTCTCCGAGACCTATTTGGACGTCCGCACTTGCGTAGAGGAGCTCATCGAGGTATGTTATGGCTGGACATCCGCGTACTCATGCTAATGTGCCGTCGATATAGGATCTGGAGGCTGCCAGGGCGCCTTTGGCGTCAATGGTTGCGGAGCTGCAGCAACTCGTCGCACTTATGAGCCAAGTTTCGGAGGTACTGACCTCTTGTAACCAGTAGGTGGGCTAATTGGGAATTCGTTGAGACATATGTCGATGTGTAGAGTCGCTGCTTGTACTGTACTGCTGTGCGCCGGATGCAGGGTGTGCGTAGTTCGCAATATGGTATCACGATCACAAAGGATGTTGCGCTTGGCCGCAAGCCAAGTCGCCCAGCTGAGCAGATGCTGGGCAGGCGAACGTAGCCCGGTGCCCGCACACTATGGCACGATTGGCGAAGAACAGAGAACAGATTTATTAGACCGACTACGCTACAACAAGTAACTTAGGTAAAGAGATAAGACCCAATACCTCGCCGGCCCAGCTGACTTAGCGGAGTGGTAATTACTGTAATAAATATTGTAGGTGTGGGTCGAGGGCGCCGCCCGGACCCGAGGGGAGGTGCGCCGCTTGTATACTCCCCAGATGCGACCCGCGCGTCATGACACCCGCCCGGGGTGCTCGAATACTCTACTTGCTCCATTGTTGCTCCGCTCGCCGTCTAGCTCTCCTGCTTCTCCTATTCCTCCTGCTCCTGCCCTACTGCTGTCAGACACCTCATGACGCACCATTCTGGCCACGCCATCGCTTTTCCACAGCCTGAAGAGCCCGGCAATGGGCTGGATGGTCTCTGGCCGCTCTGGGTGACGCTCCCTCTAGGGCGCTTACAGGCGACTGCACTACACAGCTCTACAGTGCGGTAAGCCCGTATCTTCTATTGCCGGAGCTGTACGCTGCCCGGTTGCAGTGGATGACGGTTCTGTGGCTCAGCACGAGCGTGAATGTTTCGAGTCCTCTACGTCAGCTCGCCGGACGCCTTCCAAAGCAGACTATGCGTGCCTGTGGCTCTCCTCGTCCCTCTATGCAAATCGTACTCATCACTACTTGAATGCACATATGGCATTGGATGACATATATACTATTACTGTTCAATCCGCAACACCGCTGGCTCTCGAGGAGGAACCTCTCCTGCGTGCCGACTCGGCTACATCTGATGTCAGTGGCTGCCCGTACCCACATCTTGCTGGAGTCCCATATCAGTTCCGTCGCTGTCGACATCGCCGCACGCTCCTTCCAGGCGCCACCGCTGCAGTCCAGCTGCCTGCACGACAGTCGCCATGGCCCTTCATGCAGACTCTTGTCCGGCCTTCGCGAATGGACTCCACCAGGCGGATCAAGTATATCAGCAATATGAGATTTGGTACGTCACATCGCCACTCCTCGCCTGCCTTGAAAATGCGCGAGTTCGTGGAGGATTCCACCTTCCGCACATCCATTTGTGGAGATCATCGAGTCTGCAGTTTGCGCAGCGTCAAAGCGTGTCTCATGGAGGTGCAGAAGATATAGCTCCTGCTCCAGGCGCGCGCCTGATAGTCTCAATACGAACAGTACAGAATATGAAGAGGACAGGATGCCAAAGAACATTGACAGGTGATGTGATATCCCAACCATTGCTGTTGCAAGTGGCAATAACGAGCCTTTGGTGCAGTGAGAGCCCGTCGCAATCGTCCTTGTCATTTGGGTGCATCATAGGCGACTCTAGCAAGATGATATAAGGCTTCGGGCCCCCGCAATCTGCCTGCACATTCGCTCAAGCTCAGCCCGCGCGTCTGCAACTGAGGCGACAATGATTCTGGCAGAGAACTCCGCTCCGGACAATGTATCTCGGACCCCGTTCAAAGATATACCTCGTTTTCTGGACCAGCAGGGCCCGAAGGACGACGGCAAGGGACAAAGGTGAGGACCATAGTGCCCTACGGACAACAACTGCGGCAGATGATGCGGAACCACAGTGCCACGCATGGCGATCGACAAGCATCAGCAGATTCGCTACCGGTGGAGGCGGCAAGTATGACAGTCGAACACCAACCTGCGAGATCTGCCGCCGCCAATAGGTAGGCCGGTTGTCTCGTCTGAATTGATAGTTGATAACGACTATCACCCTAGCACGTCGCCCTTGAGCGCGCGGGTCCAGGAAAAGATGCGTGCAGGTGCAAATGGTGGGGACGAGAAAACACACGGCATGTCATCGCTCGTAGATTTTACAACACGCAATCTGGACTTGTCGACAACGCTGAGGTTGGACCGATTCGGAGAAGATGGCAAGGGTGCAGCGCATACGTAGGTGGTTCATCCGTCTTCTCGACCTAAACCTGACCGTCATGCTCCAACAGTGGCTCGTCCACCGGACTCACACTTCCTCTTCACCGCAAGCGTGCTTTGTCTAGCAGCTCGTCCGAGAGTTCCACCGCTCGCGGTGCTTTCTCACGCAAGCCGTCCGCATCACGCCTGAAGAAGCAGAAGAGGTCGCACCCTCGAGTTCAGGTGCAGGCGCATGCTCTCGCAGGCCGTGGCGGTCCGCCTATGCACTATTCGAGTGTCGAAAGTCGCCGTGCCGGGTACGTCGTTCTGTCATGTGCTTGAGCACGCACACTGACCGTGCTCGGTCTCTCGTGTAGCACCCCGATTGCCAACATTGCTGCACTTTTCGAGGCGTCTGCCCGGCCGGCTCCCACGGAGCACATGAGCGACGATGGAAGCATGGTATATGCGTCGGCAAAGGAAATCCATACCAATGCGGATGCAAGCAGGATTGAACCGGATGCAGGGCGTGAGGGGAGCGAAGCGGTACGTAGACCTTTCATGAGTGTCTGACCGGGGCTTGGAGGTGATCACGCGAATGCAGGAACGTTACGTCCATCGTGGGCCGCCACCCGTCCCAGCTCACACAGCTATCGGCGTTGGGACTGGAGGACGCGAAGCCTTGCCGGTCGAACAGCTCTCTGGTCGCTCAAACGGGTGTGAGTTCCGTACCGACCGTTCATGTCCAGTACCTGCCAGTGGCACCTATCTCCCGGCGTCCGGACAGAGCAACCAGCCGACACCAGGTTCGCAACCAAGGGCGGCCACCGTGAGTGCTAGATGTATCGTCTCTCATGATGCGTGGTGGTATTGACATGTGCTCTTGTTAAGGTCGGGGGCGCTCTGTTGATGGATATGGCTAGCCTTCATAACGAGGTGCGGCAGTTGAGGGGGGAGCTCGAAGCCGTGCACGCGATCATGCAGGAAGACCGTCTTCGGCGCCGGAGTGGTGCAGCTACTGAGGGGCTCCACGGGCGCACGCTCGACCGCGGCGTTCAGACCGAAGCATCCAGCGTACCTGGAACGCTGTGCGAAGCGCCTTCCGTCGAAGTTCGTCACTGAGGCGCGACAGTCACGGTGGTCTTCCGCTGAACGGAGCCCTGTGTGCCCCCGACCGCCGTCGTGTTACGGTCGTAAGCTGGCTTGAACTGGCGTCGCGCCCATTGAGTACTCACATCGTACCCCGTTCTGCCTTGACGGGCGCGCCTAGAACGCCGCACACCCACGCCGTCATTCTGTTGTCGACTCTTTCTTCTCTCATAGTCCCTCGATCCTCGTTTGCAGATGCTTACTTGTCATATGTAACCCCGATGTACTTCGCCATACTCTTATTCCCCACTAATGACATTCGCCTGTTCGATCAAGCAGGATGGAGGAACATGTGCACCAGCAGAGCTCCGGCGCGTACGATACAAGCAGACTCCAAATCAGAGTACAGGGTGTCAACTACTCTGAACAAAGACGTGGGGGAAAGAGAAACGGAGTGCCCAGCTCCCTTGTTTCCATCCGCTGGTCAAGTTCCTTCAAGAGGCTGGGCATGCGTAGGATTGAGCTGACAACCGATGGCTGTACAGGCACCCGGAAGACATACCAGCGTACCGCTTTCCGAGCAGAACTCAGATGCACCTTTCCACCGAAGTCAACAACGGCGCCACGGGGTGACATACGCATAACGACCACCTCGATGCCTCGGCTCGGGCCCGGCAGGAGGCGAGAGAGTCTGGGATTCGTCGTGCCGGGACGTTCTTGAACCGCGATGAGGTATCGACTCCTCGTAGAGGTGCCAGCCATGGAACAATCCACGACGCATTCATGGATCGGGTAGGCACTGCCGAGGATGCACTCGAGAGCTGGGAATGGGTAGACAGGCCCCTGGTGGGTTCGATGCTGGACTACAGCGACGACGTTGACGAAGGAGTGGTAGGGTAGTGGAGGGCTCTGAGGTGTATCGGAGGTTGGAACTGGCTCATATCAGTCATACTGTACCGCCTCAGACGCGGAGTCACACGGACTCACCTTCAGCGGCGGGGTGCACCGCACACGATGAGGGGATGCTTTCCGGGGAAGTTGCATGTCGAGTGCAAAATCGGTGTGCAGAGGAGGGGGCGACCTCACGCGATGGTACCAGGGCCTGCTGGTAGAGGAGGCTAAACAAAGGCCTTTTAGCCGTTTTGAGGGGAGGGGAGGGGGTAGCATCGTGCGAGTAAGCCAGATGGCGTCACCTCCTACATCGGAGCTGACAACCCATGTTGCATCTTGCCCGCACTGACATCCGATGCCGCAGGAGTGATTCAGCCCGTTTGGGAGGAGGAGGAGGAGGAGGAGGAGGAGGAGAAGAAGGAGGAGGAGGCCGAACACTGCTGAGAGCCTGCCGAGACTGATCGCGGTGAGGGCGGTTCTTGAGGCGCCGTGTGCGTGATGCTTAGACAATGATCAGACGCCAGGTTGCAAGTTATACCGGCATAGGAATAATTCAACGCTGGAATGGCCAATGCCATTCCGCAGTTTACAACCGTCAGTAGAGCACGGTTGCTTGTCAATACGGAGTATCATATCGTCAATAGAAACCAAGTGCAGTCATCAATCGCGAGATGTATACTCTCTATCTACCTTTGATGAATAGGGGTAAATAACCATCATTACACGGTTGACCGTTGTCATGTACACCTAGCCTGAAGACATCAAACAAGTATTTTACGTCAATCAACCATTGAGAATAATATGTCAATAATCGGTAATCATATAATGTCTAAATCAAAGGCTGTTGTTGAACAAGACAATCCTCCTTATGTGCTTTGTATGCACTCGAGCCGCGGTGCCACTGAGAAGTCTGACGTGTTCTATCTTGTGAACGGGACTCTACTGTGGATTACTGTATGTCAGAATAGGTTTGAAGTCGCGATCACAAAGTGGTTAGACCTTGATTCATCATTACAGCAGGCGCTTTCACTCGTAGACGTGTTTTGAATCAGATCCTCGAACTAGAGCTATCTCAGTCTGGATCTGATTTCAAATCAAATTAGCAATAGCCTTTGAGGCTCATGGAATACAGGGATCACTTTGAAGCAACACCCTTAGCTATTTGAATGAGTTCAGCCCATGTATGGTACCACAACGAATACGTTCACAATCAGATCACGTTCCGCTCGCAATGAGCAGTGGCTCAGATCATGGTGAGGAGTGGCTCGTATCAGAATCAGTTCAATGAATTGAAGAATAGGCCATGCACTGCTCATGATGAATGTCTTCACATTGAAGTACCGTACAGAAGCTTGATCTTATTCTGAATGATCTTTGTGTATGTACATTGATCATATCCGCAACTCCTTATAAATGAGATCATAGATAACATCAAATATTTTCGTAGAACGCATACAAACTGTGATCGTAAACAGCACCGAGGGAAGGGTAAGCTCTGATTTAACCTGCGTTCAGTGCATACACCAAGAACTGATTTTGAGGTGACGTCAAATACATTCATCCTCACTTCACAAATATGATCGTGGATCGGAGTTTATTATGGCTCCTCGTGAGCTGACGGAACTATGTAGGGACCGTCGAGAGATTTAACCCTGAACTAATGCAAAAGAAATGTTTGAAAGAGTGTCACGCAGAGGCGCGTGAACTGATTGAGATCCCATTTGATCACTTCTTTCGATAAGTTCTCGATCAATTCACTGATTTAAGGGGGGTATGCCCACGGTGAATTGCAGTAGTACGACTGAATATGTTTTCTCCAACAGTCTCGTACTTTTTCCCCGTCTACGCGTCCTCGTCCGCAGCGAACCAGAACCGCATGCGCAAGGCAAGTCAACCCTCCTCCGCCCTATGCTATGCCCCGTCTGACTGAGACCGTGCAGATCTTCATCCCGCTGTACGAGCGCCTCACGAAGGCGTACCACGAGTGGGACGGCGAGGAAGACATGGTCACCCCCGCACAGGTCGCGCTCATGTTCGTCGACTGGACAGACCCCACCCCGCTGCGTGCATCGTCCCCACTCCCCGCTCTTGCGCAACACCACTGACGTTTGCTGTTATCGTGCAGGGCCGAGGCAAAGGGCCTGCGTAAGGACGCCGAGAAGGACCCGATCCATCTCGACCTCGCGACGGACATCGTCAAGGCGCTCTTCAGCGTCGACTACGACAGTGAGTGTCCACGGCGTGCGGGGCGGTTGCATGTACTGACTGGACACTTGCTAACAGAGGAGGACAAAAAGGCGCTATGCCAGATGCTCGGCACGCTGTACCTCCCTGACGAAGTGGACGACGACAAGGTCCTCATCCTGAAGCTGCTCCTCTCGAACCTGCGATCGGTACGTCTCCATCCTCTCCATCGTCCCGCTCTCCGACCGCTTACCGTTTCAATCTCGCGCCGCCCAGCGCCGCCCGCCGCGGGACACGGCCGCGAAGAACGCGCTGCTCAAATTCGACGCGGCGCTCTCGAAGAAGTACGAGCGGCAGCTCGAGAACTTCAGCGAGAACGAGTTCCGGAAGCTTCAAGAGCTCCGCGAGCTGTTCGAGTTCCTCGACGACATCATCCCGGACGAAGACGACGACGAGGAGCCGCCCAAGAAGGGCCGGAAGCGGTGCGCGTCTGCTGCTCACCGCGAATGAACCCTGCGCGGAGCTGATTCTGACTTGTTGTCCTCGCAGGCGATCTCTGAGTGTCGCAACGGAGACGACGACGAGCGCTGCGACGTCGGGCGACCGCAGCCCACCGCCGTCGCCGCGGCACGGCAAGGGCAAAGCGAAGTAACTCTGCGGCAATGTCGCTCAGGGGGACTTGTACTGACCATTCGGTTGGGCAGACGTCGCCGTCTCTCGCAGTCTGACGACGAGTCGGATGAAGATGACGCCCGCACGGAGACGTCGAGGGCGTCCCCGACCCCTGCACCCACGCGAGCGGTGCCGAAGCGTTCTGCGTGCGTATCTCATCGGAATCCGGACGAGTGCGTGGACGTTGACCATCGTGATGTCCTACGCAGTGCGGAGAAGTCTAAGAAGGCCGTCAGCAAGGCCTTCCAGCCCATTGTCATCAGCTCAGACGAGGACGACGAAGATGATGATGACGATGAAGAGGAAGAGGAAGGGACTCCGGTCGCAAAGCCGAAGACGAACGGCTCGAGACGGTAGGCGTGTTCAGTTTTAGTTCGCTGCCGCTCTGGAGACTGATGCCGCACGCCCGCAGAGCCCCGGCTTCCAGAACGTCGCGCGCCAAGCGAGAGGCCCGCGTCGACGCGGACATCGAGGACCTGCTGGACGGGGACGTCACGCGCGACAGCATCATGGACTCGTCCGAGGACGAAGAGGCGGACGAGGTCGATAATATCTTGTAGTTCCACTCTGCGGTGCTTGGTGTGACTGCGTGTTCCCGTTGCTTCATCCTACTTTTATTTCCTGTCAGTATGTTGTATTTTAGGACGTTCGATTTGTGACTGCGAATATGTTCAGGATACCCTTTTCTTTTCCCGCGCGGTCTGTTTGAGGATGTCCTGCAGCGAGAGGTCGGTCAGGCGCGCCTACACCGTGTGGGCTGCGGTGCATCATCCGATATGGATCCCGGTCAGCTATACATGATGCTCCCTACGCGAGCCATGCAGGTCGACAGCAAGGAGCTCCCCCGACCTTCCGTCCTCCGCGAGCGTGCCGTTCTCTTCCAGCGCACGCACCATCTCGTACGTACTCTGTTGCGTCTGACATACAAGTATGAACTACAGTAGTGCGTATGTCATCGAGGTGTCCGATACATACACAGGCGCATTCGTCCGTCCTTGCGTGTGGAACAGATCCTGAGCAGTGAGCGAATGCGAGACTACATGTAAGTGAGGTATCCAGGCTCTAGTTCTACAGAGTGCTAGCTACAGATACGACTGAGTGACGCAACGGGTATGGGCGTACGTGAGCTTAAATTGCTAGATGAGATCGGCATCGAGCAAGTCCCAGCCTTCGTCCCCTGGACGATCCGCTCCGCTTTCCCGGCCTCCTTTACGTTAGTGCCTCCAGCGCGCACACGCGCAGGGGTAGCCGCCGTCGCCTGCAGGAGCTGGCTGAAGTCGAGCGGGAACAACGGCGGGGTGAGGGCAGGCAGGAGCGGGCGCGGGGCGGCCGAGCTCGAGCTCGCAGCAGACTGCCCAGAGGTTGCCGACGACGTCGCCGGCGTGCGCGAGCGGGATCTCGACGGCCTGCGTGTGCGTGGGGTAGCAGACGTCGTAGACGAGCATAGCGAGCGCAGTGGTGAACGCGCTGCACCGGAAGGAGGCGGTCTAGAGCCGAAGCGAGCTGGGAGTCAGCGAGGGAGGGGGTGAGAGATGTGGTGGGCGTGTGCGAGGAAGGGGAGGGCGCTGTGGATGGGCGGCGTGAGATCGGGCGGGTGGTCGAGGAGGCGGAGGCGGAGCTGGAGAAAGAAGCGGGTGGCGGTGCAGAGAATACGTGCAATGGTTGCTTGGTTGACCACCTGGTGAAGGATATGCGAGTATGGACCACAGACTCCAGGGACGGGCAGCGTAGCTAGCCCGACCACCGCTTTCTCCGCCATGGATGGCGCCCATCCAGGGTATGCTTATGCCGACGAGGCCCTGTCTTTCGCAGGCCCGGTCAAGGTGTGAACGAATGGCTCCAGACAATCTCGAACGGGAGTTTGATGCCGAGGTAAAAGCCCAGGAGGGTGAGAAAGTGGATAGCGTGCGTGAGAACAGCATTGATGTGGTCAGGAGGGTATTCTGAACGAGAGTCAGAGATGCACACAGTGCAAGGAGCATACGAGACTCATATCTGATGTCGCCGGGGACGGGCAAGACGAGCCGCCAATGGTCCACTCACCCTTTATGCCTGCCTTGCCGCCAAGTGGCGGACGACCTCCGACTTGGACTACGCTGAACACTTCGACGAGCTCTTGGACGAGGCCGGAGCGCGGCCTACCGATAGTATCAGAGAGGGCTCAGCTGCGCCTGCATCTCGTCAATCTGCCGGGAGAGGAGATCGATGCTGCGGGTTGAGGCCTGGGTGCCGTGTGGAGCGCTGCCCGGACTAGGACTGGAGACCGCCCGTGGCGTACCCGGGACGTAAGGGCCAGAGAGCGCGGATGGACAGCCGTAGCTCTGCGGCGGGGTGGACGTGAGGGAGAGTGGAGAACGGGCGGCTTGGGAAGAGGTAGAGGTAAAGAAGCCGGTAGTGACGGGCTGTGAGGACGGAAGGGGACTAGGGACGAGCAGCGCGTTAGGCGAGGAGAGACTGGGCGAATGAGACGACAGTGAAGATTGCGGGCGGCTGGATAGAATGGGGCGTGCGGCTGAGGGGGAGGCAGGGTGCGGTGGGGAAGCGGATGTGGAGGGTGGAGGGGGTGATGGCGAGCGTGCGTCTTCGGGCGGAGAGGGTGTTTCGGAGGGCTTGGATGCGTTCTCTGACTGGTTGCGGATCAGGACGGGCATGCGAGAGAGGGAGAGAGGAAAGGACGCACGCTGCTCGTTCTTAGCCCGGACGTGGTTCACGCCGTCCCATATCTCCTGGACGCGCTCCTTGTGGATCTTGAGTTCCGCTCGCCTGAGACGAGCGGGGTCTACAACGGAGGCGAGTGCCTTCTGGGCCCCCGCGATGTGTGCGTCTCTGACTGTGGCGGCATGCTGTGTTTTAAGTCGAAAGGTGAGCAGACTGGACACCGGAGATTGTGATGGACAGAGTCCACCGTAAGTCAGGTGGTAAGGGGGACAACGGGGAAACGTACTGTTGTCTCAGTTCGCAGTACGGACACTCCATCCAACGTGCGGAGATCGTCTGTCAGACCGGAGTCGGAAGCGAGGTATGTTGCGTCCGCTTAGGCTGCGCGGGACAGTAGACGCGCTCTGAAGAGCTATAGGCGTTCAAGGCCTGAGGCTCGAGACTATCCTCGTCGGGATCCACGTCGTCGTCGTTGTTGTGGTCGCACCGACGGCTCATTCTAGCTCATGAACGTTCAGGCGTCGACGCGTTGAGCACAGTAAGTCACAGCACGTAACACAATTGCCCCTCGCATACACGCAAGTCACGTCACGTATGTACTACATACAGCAAGTAAGTACTTATTGTAGGCGTCACACCCGCAACATCAAGCGCCCACGCAGCCCAGCGAGCAGTACGCACCCAACTACTGCATAACACACTCCATTTCATCCTGCTTCTGGCGACGACGCAGAGTCTCGCGATGAGGGACCTTGCGCACATATGTTGCATGTTCCACAGCCTTTGAAACAAGAGTGAGCATTCCACAGACAGCTTAGAACGTAATACGCACACCAAGCGCTGTCCGGATCATGCCTTCGCAGCGTCCTCAAGTCGTACCATTTGGGTTCCCGATCTGGAATGAGGAGATACTCCAACGCGCCAGCGACGTCCGCTGGGTCGAGAGCTGCATTCCATAGTTCTTCCGAGCTGTCATCTTTGAAGATGAAAAGCCACCAGTACTGCTCGCCACGCGTGATGAGGCGGATGTTCTTGGTGTGGCGAGGCAGACCGGGGTATGCATCGAACAGGCTTTCCGCAGCGAACGATATAATTGCGCGCCTGATTGCGGCGAAATCCTCCTCCTTTGTCGGCCTGGGTTCGTTGGGAAAGTGGATTCTCCAGAAGACCTCCGCATACTCGAGGATCACATCGTCCGGGATGTCCACCGCATAGAGCCGCGTTGCTCTCTTTCTCTTGGGCGTTTCGAGATAGTAGCCACGGGGACGCGGTACTGGCAAGCGGTGGGTAGCAGAGCGAATAGTGGGACGTGGGGGAGAAGACATGGCAGACCACGGATGTATCGGATGCAGACAACAGAGATCAAGGGAGACGTTGGTAGATGAGGGGATGAGAGAGACAAAGACCGCAGAGCGATGCATTTATATACGGCGCGATAAGCGCTCGAGTCCTTGTGGCGTTGGCCGTAGCGACCGCCCCGCTCCCTCGACAGCCACCATTATTCAATGAAAATAGAGTCCATCCGCACGTCTGGTCGCCTGTGATAGCCTGGGGGCCGGGGCCAATGGATTGTCACGGACTCACGGTATAATGGGCCCGGAAAGGCCTTCGCTCACACTCCACTAGTCTACTCGGTCACGGATGGTGGCTTGCATGGTGGCCATCCAAACAAGAGACTAGCCACATGGCCGTGATGAACATCATACTGCTGCACAAAACTAGGGTGTGTGACTGGCTCGAGTCGGCTGCGTTCCCAACGGTGGTGCGGCGCTGGTGTGCGGCTTATCGGCGCACAGTGCTGCATGTGATTGGTTTCTCCCAGAACACAATATTTCTGAGTTCGGACAACGGGCGTGCAACAATAGAGCATACGTATACTGTGTGGAGAATCCGGATCAGGGAGGGGACAATGGCAACGGTTCGAACAATTGCAGTGGTACGACTGAATATGTAGTCCGAGTCTTCAACAAACATGTGTTGTACAGCAGCTGTTGTTGCTACATATCTGCAGGGTGGCGCGGCGCGCCCGCTCTGCCATTGTTCAAGCACATTATAGTTTCAATTTGCACAGGGCCGCCACTCTGCTATTGTCCGATGTTGTTATTACACCTGTGCACAGCAGCGGCGCCGCTTTGTTGTTGTTCAAGCGTGTATTGTTATCGTGGCGCCGCTCGTAATTGTTCCACAGAACATGGGTCGCCATCTGCACAGTGGCGCGAACTCGCAAGTGCGACAAGTATGTACGCTCCAATGCGAGACAGAGAGCGGCAGTGAGACTTCAGACAACCCTCAAAAGCCGTCATGCTTGAAGTAAGGAGAACAAGACCACCCAGCACCATCTCTGCCTAACCGGTGCCTACCTTCACACCGTCCATCATGACGACTCCCGATCCACTTCCAACGTTCAAATCGTCAGCACGCATCAAGAACTGCATTGCGCTGGCGTACTCTACGAAACACAACCCTCGCAGCTTGGAGGCCTTTTGGTACCCTCCATACACGCAGACGATCTCTGAAGTGTTCGACTTTTCCTTTGAGAACGGTACAAGCACTCTGTCCGTCGCCGACCGTTTCTATCTGGGCCTCTCGTATGAGGACTTAGTCAGACTAGAAGTTATCGAAGATGTTGGGAACAGTGATCCTGAAGACAATAAGGATGGTATGTACTATGAGGCAGCCTAGTTCCAACTAGTCTTCGGGGTTGACCGATACTGGGTCATCCTCAGGTTCCTCCGTGGCCCCGGACACCCTGGCAGATACGTCATTCCGGAGCATAGCGACCGTTGCGGATGGACGTGGCAAGGACGTATTCCCTGACTTCATGGTCGCCCACATCAGAGTCATTCCCTGGCCCGAGCCGGGAGACAAGAGGTCGCGGGCGTATCTAAACTGGAAACGCCGTCACGGAGCGCACGCATGCCACATGTGCTGCATGCTCATTGGGGAGGTCAAAAGAGCACCCTCTCGCACCGACGCTGGACGAGCATATGACATGAAGAGGCAGGAACTCCTCGAAACAAGCGCAGTTCAACTGATATTCTACCTTTCAATCAACTTCGCGGCCAATCGTGACATCAAGACCCTGATTGGCGTGCGTGCCTCTGGCCCCTGGTGGAGCTGGCGCATTTTCCAAAGGGAAGAAATTCCCGACTATGTCGACTTCGCCGACGTACAGGCAGATGAGTTGGGCCGGGTTGATGGAGTCCTCGACCTTGCGAAAAGCTTTACCGGCGGGCCGTTCTATCTGGGGGAGCAAGAGTCTGACCGCGAGTGGGAACGGGTTCGCGAGAAGTTCGTAGAACTACTCACTTCTCATGCCCACTGAATTTGGGAGACACCATTCAGTCGTTTGTAGAACCTTGCTGTACGGAATCAATCACCTGCTTAGGGTCATATCACATACGTGCTAGTGCAACTTCCGTCTTGTGGCCAAGTGAAGTGAGTGAGATAACACGCCTAGACGGCGGGTCCAGTTGTCGAATGAGGGTCTTGGGGCCTCAGGGGTTGAGTCTGGTTGAGTCCTGGTATCAGGTCGACGCGCGCGGCGCGAAGAAGCGCGCTTGGACCAGGAGTTCGCCATCTGCGAGATGCTCCGCCTCGCGCTCAACCTCGACTACGGCGACAAGATCGGGCGCCTGAAGATGTTCCAGCTTGTGCGCGGCATGCTCTCGCAGGACGTCCTGCCCGAGGCGCTCCTCGCGCTGCCTCGACGTCCTCCGCGTGCTCTCGCCCTCCAAGCGCGACCTCATCCGCGTCGTCGTCGAGGTCGTCCACGAGCCCCGCGACCCCGCCGATCCTGCCGAGGGCGAGGGCGAACCAGTGAAGGAGGACGCGGACGACGACGCGACGGAGATGGGCTCGCCGAGGCGGCCCCCGAGGCCTGCGCAGCTCCCCAAGCCCCTCTCGGAGATGAGCCCGGAGGAGAAGGCGCGCATGGACGCGGTCGACCTGCGCTGCCTCTCCCTGTGCGCATCGGCATGCTCGAACGCGTCAACGGCGTAGGTAGTCTCTCTTACGCCCAGGTCGCTCGCTGACCCGGCACCACAGACGTTCGAGGAGAACTCCACGCTGGAGGACATCCTGGGCGAGCTCATCATCCCCGCCGTCAAGCGGCGCGAGATGGCGCTTCGCGAGAAAGGCCCCATCAGCTTGGGTCCTCATCGCCCGCGTACGTCCCTTCTCGCCCCTCCCCGTCCCTCTCCACTCTCGCCTGACTACTAACTATCGCCGCCATCCACAGCGCATGGCCCTCAACTCGTTCCAGCTCTTCCTAAGCCAAGTGCAGACCGCGCCAGAGGTGCTCAAGATCCGCGTCCTCCAGATCACCTTCGACATCCTCATGGTGAACGAGGGCGCGTTCCTCGGGCCCGGCAGCCCGAACGGCGAGAAGATCATCGAGTTCCTCCTCCAGCTCCTCGAGGCCGAGGAGCTCGAGCGCGTGCAGGCCGTGCTGGTTATGGGCATCGCGAAGCTCATGCTGTCGGGCATGGTCACGGACGAGCGGGTAAGTGCTCCTTGGCATCTATGCAAAGGAAGGAAAGCTGACGCGGTATGAGACTAGGTATTGCAGACGCTCGTCCTGGTGTTCATCTCCCCCGAGACGGCGAGCAACCAAGAGCTCTGCCAGTGCCTCTCGTGCTTTTTCCCCGTCTACGCGTCCTCGTCCGCAGCGAACCAGAACCGCATGCGCAAGGCAAGTCAACCCTCCGTCGCCTCATTGTCTGCACCATCTGACTGAGACCGTGCAGATCCTAATCCCGCTGTACGAGCGCCTCACGAAGGCGTACCATGAATGGGACGGCGAGGAGGACATGGTCACCCCGATGCAGGTCGCGCTCATGTTCGTCGACTGGACGGACCCCACCCGCGCCGCGTACATCTCATATCCTCCTGCACTGCGCGGCGCCACTGAGGAGCTGCTGTTGCCGTACTACAGGGCTGCGGCCAAGGGCCTGCGCAAGAACGCGAGAAGGACCCGATCCACCTCGACCTCGCGACGGACATCGTCAAGGCGCGCTTCAGCATGGACTACGACAGTCAGTTTCCGCGGTATGCGCAGCGGCCGCACTCGCTCACTTTGGTACTTGTCGACAGAGGAGGACAAGAAGGCGCTGTGCCAGATGCTCGGCAAGCTGTACCTCCCTGACGACGTCAACGACGACAAGGTCCGCATCCTGAAGCTGCTCCTCTCGAACCTGCGATCGGTACGTCTCCGTCCTCTCCATCCTCCCGCTATCCGACCGCTTACCATGCCGACCTCGCGTCGCACAGCGTCGTCCGCCGAGGGACATGGCCGCGAAGAACGCGCTGCTCAAATTCGACGCGGCGCTCTCGAAGAAGTACGAGCGCCAGCTCGAGAACTTCAGCGAGGACGAATTCCGGAAGGTCGAAGAGCTCCGCGAGCTGTTCGAGTTCCTCGACGACATCACCCCGGACGAAGACGACGAGGAGGAGCTGCACAAGAAGGGCCGGAAGCGGTGCGCGTCTGCTGCTCACCGCGAGTGAACCCTGCGCGGAGCTGATTCTGACTTGTTGTCCTCGCAGGCGATCTCTGAGTGTCGCAACGGAGACGACGACGGGCGCCGCCACGTCGAGCGACCGCAGTCCACCGCCGTCCCCACGGCGCGGTAAGGGCAAAGCGAAGTGAGTCTGCGGGCCCGCAGTTCCGTGGAAACTGATACTGATCGTGCGGGTACACAGACGCCGCCGTCTCTTGCAGTCCGACGACGAGTCCGACGAAGACGACGCCCGCACGGAGACGTCGAGGGCCTCTCCGGCTCCTGCACCCACGCGGGCGGGTCGGGCGGCTGGATGGGATGGGGCGCGCGGCTTGGGGGAATGTGGAGATGGGCGGGTGAGGCGGGGAAGCGACGTGGAGGGCGTGGACGGGTGAGTGCAGGAAGGTGGAGGTGGCGACGGCGAGCGCGTGGAGAGGGTGTTTCGGAGGGCTTTGATGCATTCGCGGACTGGCTGCGGCTCAGGACGAGGCGCGAGAGAGGAAGAGGACGAGACGTACGCTGTTCGTTGTTGGTCCGGACGTGGTTCACGCCGTCCCACATCCACTCCATCCAACGTCCGGAGATTGTTTGTCAGACCGAAGTCGGAGGCGAGGTATGTGGCGTCCGCTCAGGGTGTGCGGGACAGTAGACGCGCTCTGAAGAGCTACAGGTGTTCGTGAGCTGGAATGACGACGACGACGATGTGGATTCCGACGAGGACAGTCTCAGGCCTCAGGCGTCGGTGGCGGCGGAGGAAGAGACGCGTTGAGCAAAGTGAGTCACGGCACGTTTGAACACGATGGCCCTCGCATACATCACGTCACGGATGTACTACACTTAAGTAGCACTACTAGAAGGACGCAACTACTGCATAACACCTTCGCCATAGTATCTTCACTCAGCTTCTGGCGACGACGCAAAGTCTGGCGATGGGAGACGACCTTGCGCACATATGTTGCATGTTCCACAGCCTTTCAAACAAGAGTGAGCATTCTGCAGACGGTTTGGACCACAATACGCACACCAAGCGCTGTCCGGATCATGCCTGTGCAGCGTCCTCAAGTCGTACCATTTGAATTCCCGATCTGGTATCAGGAGGTACTCCAACGCGGCAGTCACGTCCGCTGGGTCGAGGGGCGCATTGAACAGTGCTTCCGAGCTGT
>MU277730.1:113752-157121 GCA_022385805.1 Pilatotrama ljubarskyi | reverse complement strand
CTCTTGGGCGTTTCGAGATAGTAGCCACGGGGACGCGGTACTGGCAAGCGGTGGGTAGCAGAGCGAATAGTGGGACGTGGGGGAGAAGACATGGCGGACCACGGATGTATCGGATGCAGACAAGAGAGATCAAGGAAGACGCTGGCTTGGGCTGCGTTCCCAACGGAGGTGCGGCGCTAATCCTCGCCAGCTCGACCACGAGTGGGACTATGAGGGCGGGCTTGTAGCTCAGTCGACTCTACAGATACAGGTACACGGACGCCGCCGTCTCTTTGCACGGTCCGACAACGAGTCCGATGAAGATGACGCCCGCACGGACACGTCGAGGGCGTCCCGGGCCCCTGCACCCACGCGGGGGTTGCGGAAGCGTTCTGCGTGCGTATCTCACGAAATCTGAACAAGAGGTTGGCTGCATACTGACCATCGCGATGCTCCACACAGTGCGGAGAAGTCCCAGAAGGCGGTCAGCAAAGCGTTCCAGTCCATCGTCATTAGCTCGTATGACGACGACGACGACGATGACGAGGAGGTTTCGGAAGAGGAAGCAATTCCGATTGCAAAGCTGAAGATGCACTGCGCGAGACGATGGGCTGGTTCTGTCGTGGGATGCCACTGCTCTATAGACTGATGCTTAACGTCCGCAGAGCCCGCGCATCCCATCATCACGCTCGAAGCATTAGGCCCGTGTCGATGCGGACATTGGCGACTTGCTGGACAGGGACGCCAAGCGCGACAACATTATGGACTCGTCCGAGGACGAAGAGGCGGACGAGGTTGACGATATTCTGTAGCTCGACGTCGACGCGCGGCTGTGATCACCTCCTTCCGCTGCTTCATTATATATTTGGTTCATGTTGTACTCAATGACGTCGATTTGTGAATGCCCGGGATACCCTTTACGTTCCCGATCGGTCTACATGAGCGTGTCCTCCAGCAAAGGGTCAGACGAGCTCCAGAGCGTGTCTAAGTCTCGCGGCGTCTGAGTCAATAGGTGATTGGTAGATCACGGTGAGGCATACATCATGCCTCCTGCTCAAACCGTGTAGTCTGTTAGCGAGGAGCTCCGCCGAGCTTCCGTCTTCCTCAAGCGTGCTGTTCTCTTCCAGCGCACGCACCATCCGCTGCCCCTGACATATGCAGAATGTGACAGCATCGTGTCGCGTGAAGGCGGAGGTACTCTGGGTTGGGAAGCGACAGTCTGAGGCGTTCTCGGGCCACAGATTGCCCCTCGGACAGCAGGCCAAAATCGGCGTGCCTGTACTTCGGCGCGAGGTTGACCTTGTATCTATTGTCCTGAGGGTGTCATACGCACGCACCTGAGTAGAACGGACCCGTCACTGATGACAATGACTGGCTCACTTGGCCTTGCACCTCTTCGAGCCATATGTCCGTGTTGCCGAAGCGGGAGTACAAGGTGCTGTTAAGGGCCATGAAGTTGTCGGGTCTATGGACATTCAAGCCAGACAGTCGCTCCGCCAAGTGCTTGTACCCGAATTGATCCAAGAACGCCGCTCGGGCGTCGCTTCAATGCACGTCAGTGCATATCGCAAAGATGGCAGAGGACGGACTCCGAAGACAGTACCTCAGAGTCACTGACGAGCGTGTGTGAGGCATTATCCTCCCGCGCAGAGGCGCCCGGAATGAGTAGAAGATCACGGAACTTCTGTATGATAGCATTCTATTAGATCGGCCCGGGCCACCTAATACCACGGCATTCTTCATCGGTAAACAGCTCGGGATAGGTAGCGTTAAGTGCCCCAGCTATCATGCACCGAAAGCCGTCCCTGAGCAAGGCCTGTCGGAATCCGAGCGGTGAGCTGCCGAAAGAGGCCGGGAGGATACCCCTGCAGAGTGCGTACCTGCTTCCGGGCGGACGAGCCGCGAGCGATCTCTTGGGGTGCTGCCGAGTACTGCCCTGTACCGCTCCAAGGCTCGATCAATCGAGCATCTTATAGCGGGCCCCGAGGCGGGAGAACAGTGTCTGCTCCTTACCCGCTGACCTTCGCCGACTGTGCCGGAGGACAAACATCGTATCACGCGTTCGTTCAACGGGATGTGGCCGGAGACGGACGTACACAGATTCACAAAGTCGCGCACATAATCGCGTCCAATGTCGTATATTATATCTTTTCTGACCTGTCATCCGAGCCGTCACATGCTGCCACAACCTGAGAAAGCACGGTCGTTCGAGAGGTGGCGGACAAGGGATTGAGCAGTAGATAGCCCAGTGCGCGGGTTCATATTGCGGAACTTGGGAGCTTTCGACCCTCCGCTTGTGCTTCAGCGTTGATTATAATGTTATAGACGCTACTGTAGTCGGAATCGAGGTCGTGGACCGCTTGCGCATCTTGGAGGGAGGGAAGAGGCTGCTCCATGAATGCATCCGGAAGACCTCCGGACCGGAGTGCTTAGGACGATGGAAAGTCTGAAGACGTCTTGAGACATTCATCAATTATCTCGAGGGAATACCGTCGTCTGGGTATGACAGAGATGGACATACCACTGATAGCTCTGGCGTGCGTGTCGGAAGTACAAGCTTCAAGTTCCTGACAATACTAACGGTCACGGCGGAGGAGACCACTAATAATAGGAGATACTCGTCGGATTGTCCGGTCCGTTGGAGCGCCCGTCTGACCCTAACCCGGATTGCTCAAGAAGCTGGGTGAGAAGCCTCTATACCGAACGACTCGACTTAAGCAACTTGGAGTACCATCCGAGTCAAATGTAAGGCCTATATGATATTATTATGCTACGTGACCATACCCTCCGCTTCCCGGAGCATTGGCCCAAGAAGCTCTTGCTCTGAGCCTGATCGATGATCTCCTATGGCATGTACTGGCAGGAACTCTTCGTGAATGCTCCCGCTGGCCGCTTGGCTACATTCCATACCACACCAGCCTGATATTCCTTGGGATTCCTTCTACTCTCGCATTGGTACAAGCGCCGGAAAGACATGTAACCGGCCTCGAAGCGGAATTTCACGACACGCTGAAGCCGTTTGCGATGAGGGGTCAAAACAAATTTGGCGCTCCGGAACCCCGAGTCGAGTGCGGTTGCCCTTCTAAGCATCGAGGCCTACAGAGCCTATGACTGCTAGGTTGGGCGCATGTACGGTTATGCTTTCATCCGTATGGTCTGCGAGTCAGATCACTGTGTCCGCTGTCGCAAGACGAATCCATTCGGCTGTATGGATCATCGAGCAGAGGGCCGGCCTATCGTCACACGGGTCAGTCGACGCGCGGTGTACGTCGAGCACTAGGAGACCTCTCAATCAATGTATCAGGGACGACAGCCTCTGAAAGGTTCGCTGAACTATGGTGGAGTGTTGAGCACGCACCGCGACTGATTTCAGCATGAGTTGCTATTTGCGTCTCATGTTACCAGCTTATATTGGAGACGTCGCGCTGCACGTCTTTGTACAGCACATTTCCCATGCGGACTCGTGATGTTCTGGATGGAACTTCTCCCGCAACGTAGAGCTTGCCGCACAGACGAAATCGTCGGTGGCGTCGCTTGACGACGGAGGCCCCGTGGGTGCCCGGTATCAGATCCTGAAGGAAGATGGGGCTCCGCTTCAGTCCATTCAGTATTAGCTTTTGAATATGTCGTTACAGTAGGTCTCCTACAGGCTCGAGGCCATTGAAACCTTCAGATGCATTGTAGATGAGCCGACCTCGAAGGAACGTCTTCTCGACTCTCCCATTCAACTTGAGCCCTTCATACGGTGTGAGCTTGTTCTTGAAGTGAAGCTGTTCCTTGGTAACCTGTCGATGACCCCGATTTAGCGCACTGCGAGCTTATGAGCGGAATGCGGCGATGCAGAAGCACTGACCTCTACTTGGGCTTCGGGGTCCCAGACAACGAGATCCGCGTCGTGTCCTATCTTGAGCTGGCCCTTGCGATCTGCCAAACCAGCGTGCTTCGCCGTTTGCGCACACAGCCAGTCGACGAGTCGCTCGATGCCAACGCCCCGCTTTCTCGCCTCAGTCCAAAGCAAGCTCAACCCAAGCCCCAACGTGCTGATGCCGCCCCAAGCACTCATGATGTCACCCTCGTCGATCTTCTTCAACGATGCCACGCAGGGGCTATGATCACTGACGACGCAGTCAATGGTGCCGTCAAGCAACGCCTCCCACAACGCCTCGCGGTTCGCGTCTTCGCGTATTGGCGGGCAGCATTTGAACTCGGGACGCCCGTGCGGGATGTGCTGAGCGGAGAGGGTGAGGTAATGGAAACACGTCTCCACGGTGAGCGGCAGCCCGGACGCCTTCGCGGCGCGAATGAGCGGCAGTGCGTCGGCCGCAGAGAGGTGGACAATGTGCAGCCGGAGGGAGGGATATTCTTTGTGCAGGCGAGTGATGAGCGCGATCGCGTCTACCTCCAGCTGCTGCGGGCGCGACGCGAGAAACGTGGAGTACAGCGTCGGGTCCGACGGCTCGCTCGCGAATCGCTGGGGAGACGTTTCGAGCTCAGCGTGGAAGCAAAGCACCGTTGATGTGTCCTGGGAATGGCGATAAATCAAGCTACCGAGTGCATGAAGGATAGGCGACTACCTTCAATTCAGTCATGGCATCGCGGAGGTCAGACTCGTTGACACATGGGAACTCCTGAGGGTATTTTGAGCGGTCGTCCCTGAGACGTATGGCGACATACATACGTCTACTCCGCTCTCAATAAGGAAGCATTTGAAGCCTTTCACCCCGGCCTCTACCAGCGGCTTTAGTTGAGCCTGTTCCACGAATACCGTGAGTTCGTTCGCCGCGCCGATAGCGCTATGTTGAAATGATGTAGACGTACCTGATTGCCCGGAATGACACCGCCCCAGAAAGCGACATCTGTCCAGCACTGGCCGCGAGCGGCTCTTCGCTTCTCCTCAAGATTTGCGACAGTCGTGGTGGGAGGGATGGAGTTGAGCGGCATATCAACGAGGGTAGTGACACCGCCCGACGCCGCCGCGCGTGTACCTGTCCAGAAGCCTTCCCAGTCTGTCCGACCGGGCTCATTTAGGTGGACGTGAGCACTGGTACACGATGCGTTGCACAGGTCAGAATTTCCAGTACATACTCGCAGATTGACTCACTCCACAAGTCCTGGGAGGATGTACTTATCCCCCGCATCCAACCAACCATCATCGTCAACCGCATCAGGAAAGCTTTGGTGGGGAGTGACGCCGTCGAGGATATCGACGATCTTTCCCGTGTTCGCATCCGCTACGACGGTGGCAGGTCGGGGCTGTCCGTCGCCGAGCACGACATTGCGGCCCACGAAGACACGTAGGCGATTCGGAGCCATATCAGACAGTGTTGCGGATACGCCGTTCAGCGGTCGAGGTAGGAAAGGCGAGTGCCGATACAAGGTCACTGAAGGCGTTATCCTGTGTGCATCTTGATACGCCGCAGGTACGGATATGCCGCTTCAGGCAGGCGACGTCGTTCGCATTCGCACAGGCTCGAGGCGTGTCCTCATGGAGCAAAAAGAGCAACCGCTGCTCTGCTTCTTCATATCTGCCAGCGCACACGGCGCCCATGTACTGTCTCGAGCCCGTGAGAGTGGTCGAGGAGCAAAAGTAGAAGGTGGTGCTCACCAAGAACGGCGATGGATTTCGACCAGCCGAATTATTTTACGCAGGATATGTCCATAAAAGGACTGAGAGCACAGCATTTAGGCCTGGCCGACGGCGGAAGGCACATCACACCACCGATTCATTCAAGCAGTGCATCTCTGTTCAGTCGCAGCTGTGCGCAGGTCAGTGTGCGCACGAGTCATGTGAGCTTCCTAATCACAACTAAAGCCTCTCGGAATAGCTCGAAGACAGTAAGCAACGCGGAAATCTACTTTGGAGCGCAGCTAGGTTCAATCTATAACCTGCAGCACTTGCCAAAAACATGGGAAAAATGATGCGTACCGTTGCGCCGGGCCTCCGCGCGGTGTGAAAACATCGCGTCGAACATCCAGCCCCGTCCATGGTACGCTGACGGCGCCAGTCCTTTGTGTCTCTTCCGTTTCTCTCTAAAGCTGCCCATGCTCGAATCTGACACGCCGGTCATGCCAGAGCCCACCATGCTCACGATAGACCCCTCCCGAACTGGCCCGCCCCGTTTTCTTGTCTGCTGCCAGTGCAACACGCGTATCGCGCACACAAGCCAGCTAGTTTCCAAGGTAAGTTCCCGCTTGGCTGGCGAGTCTTGGGATACGAGCGCAGGACGCTGACTACCCGTCTCAAGGCATTCCGAGGGCACGCAGGCAAGGCAGCTCTGTTCATGGTCGCGTACGTCTCCTCTCATTGTCCTCTTCCTCTCAGGCTGTCAAGGCTCATCTGTCTGGTAACTATCAGGACGAATATCGCTTTGGACCCACCATCTATCCTCCTCATGGACTCGGGCGCGTACACCATCCAAGAGTTCATCTGCAGGTCATGCGAAGCGTACCTCGGATGGAAGTTCGTACGAGCGCACGACGGGCCGGAGCGATGGAAGGAAGGACACTACATCCTGGAGATGGACCTAGTGCAGGAGCAGGAGAGCGCGGAGGAGAGGTACATGGAGGGACAGCAGCAGTCACCACTGGAACGTATTGACGAAGAGCCGCATATCCCCACACACAAGCGCACTCCGTCTACACCTCCCACTCCACCGCCGAAAGGCGCACGACAAGGCCGTCGCAGCCTTCAGGTGGCGCCGAGGAAGATGCAGTCCGCTCGGAGGTTGCAGTTGGATGACTACGATGAGCGAGGAGGGCCCTTCTGGAAGCCAGGTTGAAGGGGGAGGAAGATCACGATGATTGACGAATTCGTTCATGCCACGGACAAGACTATCTATCTTACTGTACACACTATAGTATGTACGTACTTTGCTCAATCGTTCGCCACAATCGCGTTCCAGCGCCGTGAAGTTGACGATAAGTTGGCGGGTCCAAACTGGTAATTTCTGAAGGGCTGAAGCGACGTCAGCAGGGCCTTTGTAACTGAATCCACCGGCGCGCTGTTAGTTTGCCAGGGTTCCGAACCAGCTGGCCCATTGAGCCCTGCCGGCGAGCTGGTATAGGACCATGGTACGGGGTGTGAGTTCAATCGAGTCCGAACAGGCGCGTATTCTCCAATGAAAACGTGAAAGTCTCCGCGGTGGTCCGTGTCCGTAATGTGACATTTCTGCGAGGGACGATCGGAGCGAAGGACATGGTTCGTCTCAGGGCCGTACACATCGCGCCCTGGACGCTTTAAGTTGGAGCGCAGCATGTTCCTGAGCGGTTGGTCGACCTCGCCGGAGCTAGGTGCCGGGCTCGCGGACTCATGACCTATGGAATGTCAGGCCTTCGGGGGGCGGCGAGGAAGGGACGGGCGCTGTGGATGCGATACCCTGCGATAGGTAAGTTCCAATTCCAGTACAGTAATGCAGCCAGATACGCAGGCTGTAGATGCGATGTCACCTCGGGTGCGTCGGCAAGCTCGCGCCCAGAATATTGCGCGCCCCTCGTCGCGTCATTCGCAGCTGCCACTGGACGGCGGCCGCAGGCATATCGATCCTGCGGGGGGGCGGGCGTGTCGGCCTAGTGGTGCCTCGAGTACACGAATCCTCTTTTGTCGTGGGGAGGATGACTTTCAAATCACGTTGACTGTAAGGCGGGGACCTAAGTTGGGTCCTACGTGCTGAGATTCAGGCATGGGATGCGTAGTTTCATTTACAGGATCGGCTCAGAATAAGTAGGTTGGAATGGAAGAAGCGCAAGGTCGAAGCGCGCACCGCGGTGGACATTTGTGAAAGTACTGTTTGAGTACAGTACAGTACTCAAACTCAGACTGTAAGTACCGTTATACAGTCGTTATACCCGTCCAAGAAAAGCGATGTTACGTAAGCAGAATCAAGCGCCTGTCCTCCAAGTGCGCGCTCGCTGCGTTCGTGCTCTTTGCCAACGTCCCCGATGCTGGCAACGCAAGCAATGTCAGACCAACTTGCACCATCCACTTCGGCTTCGCAGCCCCTCGTCACGCCTCCGGAACTCGAGCAGACCCTTACCCTGCTCACATCACATCGTTCCGTACTCGGTTACATGCTGCTGTCTAGAGGACAACCCGTAACCATCATTCGTCATTCTGGAGTGGTGTTCGAGGGGGAGCAGGGGAAGAAATACGCAAGCGCGATCGCAAAGATCGTCCACAGCGTCCAGAGCGGCCTGGAGGAGGTGAGCGGCGGGCATAACGAAGGTGTAAGTCCGTCATCTTGGCTCTCCGCGCGTGCACCTGTTGACGTGTGTGGTTCAGGATGACATACGCTTCATGAGGATACGGACAAAGCGTCACGAAATAATGATATCCCCGGGTGCGCCATATGTCGTCGCGGCAGGAACAATGGTGGTCATGGGTCGCTAACCGCTCCATTGTCCGTCCAGACGAACGCTATTTGCTCGCCGTCTTGCACGACCCGGCATCGACATGAAGTCATTGATGTTATCGGCTTGCATCTCTTGGAACCTGGTCGCCTGCCTGCCCGTCATCACCCTTCGTCGCTGTCAACGTCTGTTTCAGTACCCTGGTCTCGCAGCAGAACCCTGTAGCATCTGGATACCGTCTAAATTATTCTTCACTCGACGCCACTGCGGGTCGTTCACTCCTCCTTGTTCACCGCTCAGCGCAGGCCTTGGGAGGAGACGCGCGCCTTTCTGAGGGCCCGAGGCTGATAGAAAGAGTCGATCGCGTTCTGCGCCCTGAACGACTTCGGCGGGGCCTCCACACCGATTTGGTCGATGCCTGGCCATCCACTTGGGCAGCCGGCTTGGCTCCGTTGGCGCCATCCTATGGGGTTCCTACGGAGCGCAGGCGCGCGGCAGTATCGAAAGGCGTACCGAACGCGCAAAGACCGGTTGAGGATGCCACGCGAGGACCATATATGTACACGCATCGCGATGGACGGTACCTGAACGGTCGAGCGATGGGAGAGGATGGCGCGCAGGTTGAGGAATTAAGCTGATCACCATCCCGAGGTGAACGGGCGCAGGACAGTCGGTGGTGGCGGCCACGAGAGCGGCGCGCGGAGAGTTCCTCAATCTAACCGCTCTGAAGGCGTGTGCTGGCCGGTGCTGGCGCGGCGAGCCCCAGGTCCCCCGCATTCGCATGCTGCTATCCACTTAGTGGCGTATATTGCCACACGTGAGCCGAGGGTAAACAGAACGTCGAGCACGATCGGCATGTTATCGAGAGCTGTCAGTGCTGCAGCGCTCTGCACGACGATCGGTGAGGACGACGTCGCGATCCTGCCTGGCGACGAGTCAATTGGTGTAATTCTAGTCCGTTCACGGAGCCTCAGTCGTCCGCCAAGGGCTCGCGGCAGTCCTGGGTTCGGCCCTCTCGCGCCCTTCGGCGAGTGGGCCCTGCGTAAACGCCATGTTCTTGGTCTCATCTGTGCAGTTACCGAGCGGTGGGAACATGTTGGCCGGGCGCTTGACCCGTTCTACATGGAAGCGCTGACAGACGCTGGATGGCCGAGTAGTCATTTTTTTGCCGTTGGGTTCTGTTCTCCTGGACCTGGATTTCCAGAGAGCGGCATCGCCGCCCAGACGTGCGGGTCGGACACGGCGAAGCCTGGGCTGCTCGGTTGGAAGATGCGTGGTGCAACCCTGAGGATGCGGACGCGTCTTTGTTTTTGCAAAGATTTACGAGGACAAACAGGTCGTTCGGACGGTGGATAGCGCATTG
Organism: Pilatotrama ljubarskyi; assembly: GCA_022385805.1. Taxonomy (NCBI): domain Eukaryota; kingdom Fungi; phylum Basidiomycota; class Agaricomycetes; order Polyporales; family Polyporaceae; genus Pilatotrama; species Pilatotrama ljubarskyi. The sequence goes on along the minus strand of MU277730.1, from coordinate 147,433 downwards.
TCCACCGTTTGGAGCGGCGGTCGCCTGCTGGGCTGTGGCTGACGCGGGTGCGGGTGCGGACCGGGGGGGATACAGTCAAGGGCGAGCGCTGGGGAGGAGGAAGTACAGTGGCGGATCTCGATGGGAGGGAAGCTGCGCCACGGAAGGACTGGTGATAGGTTCTGTTGATGAGGAGGTGACGACTTTGGAGGAAGAACATTCTCTTGCCCGATCCCTGTCCTGATTCGCCGATGCCTTCTCCCAGCAGATCCCCACTCGATCTCCCTCAGGCGCCCAGAGAACATCAGCCTCTGCGCCGCGCTCGCGTCCAACCGCGCCCTTTTCGAATAAGTACCTTTCGCACTTTCGCCAATGTCCTCTCGCTTCCCCTCCGTTATTTTTCCTCGCGCCGCCCGCGCACCCCCTCTCCCCCGCTCTCTTCAGCGACCGCTCTCTCCGAGAGGGTTCCCCACACGCAGAAATCTTGCCACATCCCAACCTCGCGTCCGTGCTCGTGCCTGAACCTGCGCGCCTCCTTTGACTCACCTATCCATTGCAGCCCACCCTACATGTCTGCGCAACATAATACCGCGTTCGCGCAAGATGGTCTCACAATAATGTTCGAGCATTGTACCGCTCAACTATATAATTCAGAGACGCTCTTGGGCAGCGCGCCGCCACCTGCACCATCCTCCTTGCCGTCCACGCCTGCCGACCAGCTCTCGACTTGCCCGCTCGATGATGCCTCTGAGGACAGCTGGAACCTGATCCCCTACGACGTTCCCTGGGGTCCCGAATATTACCACTACAAGGCCGGCACTCTCCCCGGACCCGATGGCGCGTGCATCTTCCTCCGCTCACCCACTCCCCTCAAGAACCGCCGCACTCAGAAGGCATGCAACAAGTGCCGCCAACGCAAGGCCAAGGTACCGTACTCGTTACTTGCCTCTGTTCACGTGCAGTTGGTCACCAGACGTCTGGATCTACAGTGCAGCGGTACCCACCCGACGTGTAGCCGCTGTCTTGCGCGCGGTTACATTTGCGAGTACGCCGAAGAGGAGAAACGACCTGCTCACAACGCCGTTCGACACCGCAACTTCCACCAGCAGCGGGAATTGTCAGAGGAGCCGTCCGACGATGCAGACTGCTCGTCCGTGGGGGACGACTATTCCTCCCCTGGTGACTCCGTCCAGCCCTTCGCACCCAGGCCGCTGAAGCTGGAGGATCCCGAGTTCTCTACCCCCGACCTGCTCTATCCCGACTCCGCGAGCATCTCTGACTCTGCTTCGTCGTCCGCCGAGTATTCTTCGCCATGGGACGATGCGAGGTACACGTCCGGGGCCCGCTACGCATATGACAGCTCATCAGAATCCTTTGGCGAGGGCAACATGGGCGACTACTACGACTCGCCGTCCTACACCATCGACACTCATATGCAAGCCTACGCGTCCCAGCACATGTCGGCGCCCGTGTACTTCGAGCAGGAGGCGTCCCAGCATGCGGCTGCTGTACATGCACCCAGACCTGTTCGCTGCACAGGGTCGCCGTCATTCCTTGCACCCGAGGAGCAGCCTTCGAACTTCTCTTCCTCGTGCGAGGCGCAGATGCTGCAGCATGACGACATGCTGATGAGCCTGTCTACGCCTGCCGAAGCCACGCCTCAGATCGCCATACCCCAGTTGCCGCCCATGTCTGCCGGCGACCTCACTGCGGTGCACGGCGTCCCCGTCATGGAGTAAGTCGCTGTCCCTCATCACGACACGAATGTCCGGTCTAATATTCTGTCCGCAGGTACGCACATCCGCAGGCGATGTATTACTGCCCGGCACCCATGCCGCTATACCCTTACCTGCAGTATCAGTACACACTATCTGGGTATACTCCCGTGGTGCAGGAGAACGCCGAACCGACGATGTTGTATACCATGATGGCTGCTAGGACCGCGTCGTAAACAAATCAAGGCCTCTCCTCGACTTCCTTGGGTCTGCTGCGGGTGTACCCTGGTGCCTGCCGTCTCCTGGATTCCCTTCAATTACTAGGTTTTCTGTGTCTTCCGTCATCTCGCTGCCGGGCCTTTCTCACGTTCGTTGTCGGCCTCTTTGCTCCGTTTGGTCTTCTCGGACTCCCTATCGCGTACATGCGCATGATACCGGTGTGTCCCGCGTGTCGTTCGACTATCTATTACCATTGGTACTATTACCTGTATCCTTATTGTCCGCAATCACCTCGCTTTCGCACGCTACTCCTTCCGCAGATATGCCATATATCCTGTTAGTCTATATGTACATACTTGCTCGGGATTGTTGTCTGTAACAACCGTCTGATAATAATGGCCTTTGCTCTCCATTCCCCCTTCCGCTCGACCCCCACTCCCGCGCTCCATACCGGTCGGGACAGCTGCATACCTCGGCTCCGCCCGCCTCCAGCATTTACAACCGCCTTGCCCGCGCGTCAGGCGGTCGTTCGTGGTACGGACGTTTCACTTTCACTTCGCCCAGTCTCCATCAGACGCAAATTGTCGTGGGGTAGATATCGGCCGCGGCAGTATGACCCCTGGCGAGCTGAGCCGTTGCTTAGCCTTTGCGACCCTCGCTGCTTGCTGGCGGAGAATCGAGCCGTGGAGCTGGGAGATCTTCTGGTGTGCCCACGCGATAAGGGCGGCAAAATCATGAGGTGGGTGATGCTATAGAGTCGCACGCGAGGGAGTAATGATGCTGGGTCAGACTATGGCGTAACGCGGAAGCCCTTTCCTCGCGCGCGTGGCGGCCCGACTGAATGTGGTGCTGGGTTGCGCAGATGTTGAGGCGCGTTCTTCTTTCGTGTGTCCCCGGAGACCTCTCCAAGTCGCCGTCAGATTGCCTTGAGTTTTCGTTTTCTGGATCTCGGCCGCCACCGTGAGCGGCGTCCCCGGGTCAGCGGGTGGATTCGGTCTCTCAAACGAATGGCTGCTCATCGGCATCAGGAACTCGCGGTGAACGCACAGCAGCGCACATCCTTAATCATCCTTCCAACATATCCAGCACCCTGAGCGCTCCTCGGCATATTCTCAAGCATCACTTACTCAGAAATCCTGTTTGCCGACACAGCTAGGTCAAAATGGGTGGCTACGAGCGCCTTCAATGGGGCAAGCATCTTCCATTGTTAGCCAGAGGCGGAGGCGACGAACAATGGCGAGAACCTCGACAATGCCATAACCCGCTGGCGACCGGACACACGCACGCCGCCCCGCTTGCCTCGCAACAGTCGGGTGCAGAGAGAGCGAGAGCTAGCTTGAGATTGCCTGTGATATCGAGCAACCACGGAGGCGACGCGGATGCCGAAACAGCGAAACGATGGGCTCGGACGTGATCTCTGACAAACGCCCCGACCGAGTGCTATGCCCAACCGGGAGCTTGGACCCACAAATCGACCACCATTTGTCGCAGCTTGCGCGCGGCTCGGACGCATCTGGACTGTCCCCAACGGAGCTGAGGGGTTTCCCGGTCGCGCGGGAGAAAGATGGGTACCGACGTCGCGTCTTCCCTCTCCAGGCACCCCGGAAGAGCCGGGTGTCCCATGCTCGAGCACCGGAGACTCGACCTGCAGAGCGCGTCACAATTCCACAATTCGATCATATGTCGCCGCCCAGTCGCCGCTACACAGAGACAAGCAGCCGCCAGTGGCGCTGAAAATTTGTAGGACAGAACAGGCTCGTGTTCGGGCCGCGTCCTGCAGCCTATCGGCGAAATTCATGCATCACACCAAGTGGGAATGTCTGCTCACATTTTACGTCTGGGATGCGTGACAATCGCACGAGGCAGACGGAGCTATTTCGCCTAGGACACACAGTCATAGAAGCACCCAACTGGCACCGGAAGGGCGATTGCGATTGCGCTTGCGCTCCGGCTATCCACCCATCCATTCACGGAGGTAGTGTCCGCTTTGTCCGCAACGATGGAGACCGATTGCATTCCATCGTGGTAGACATCCCTTCTTGGCTGCAGACAACGCCCTGTCGTGCCGAATAACGTACATCAGGAATACGTCAGAGATGAATGACGTACCAATCCGGACGGTGAAGCACAGAAGACGACATACTGCGAACGGTAGGATCCAAGACGCCGTCGCATGCTGATAGAATGAAGCGGCTCTACATGTAGATAGGTGAAGGGGGGATGAGTAGAGTTTAGCTTGAATTACAGCATCCTAGAGGGCCCATGAGGCGACGAACCGACTTTCGGGTTGGCAAAGAGAGAAACGTACATAGCGTATAGCTCAGTGGCCTCGGTGTAACAGGAAGACTGGGCCTACCCTGTCTGTGAGCTTCATGAACAAAGGGATCTAGGAGCGAATCTTACATGGTACGTAGCATAGCCAGACATGTCATGAACAGGAAGTGTCCAAAGGAGCAGGGGGAGGGGGCTCTTTCAGAGGATTTTCAGACCTGGATTGGTCCAAAAGGACGTCGAGTCCCTTCTCTTTCACTGCCTTCTACATTATGCAGGAGCTGTTGATGACGGCGACCTCAGGACGACAGGGAAAGACACATACCTGCACACATTCGCGATACTCTTGCCAAATTTTCCCGCAGGAGCTCTCAAACTCTGCCGCCTTCTGTTGTGCAAATTTCGTCCGCTGCTCCGGAGTGGCAGAGGCAGATACAGCTGGCTCCAAGTACCCCTCGAACCAAGCGTTAAAGCACGCGTCGTACTTGCGTTTCAGCGGCGTACATTCCTCCGAGAGACTCTGAGACATTTCTGCGGATCGTGCAGAGCCCAAACGCGGAGAAAGGGGAGGCTCGGAGGGGAGTACACTCGGGGAGGTCGAACGACGACAAACAAGTGAAGTACGAACGCTTCCGCATCCAAGTCACATAGACGCCCATGACATAGCGGCCACGTGGCATTCCCGCGCTGATGCAGTCCTCGGCATCCTCCGAGCCGCTGCGCGCGTGCGCGTCCGAGTCCGCCAGCGGCGGGCGCAGGCTCTTGCTCGCTGTCCCCCATATCATCCACCACGATGGTCTTGGTACTTGTCATCGGTGACCTGCACATACCTCATAGGGTCCACGACTTGCCTGCGAAGTTCAAGAAGCTCCTTGTACCTGGCAAAATCCAACAGATTCTCTGCACAGGCAATGTCTGTGACCGCGAGACGTACGAGTACCTCAGGACCGTGTCGCCGGACGTGCATGTCGTGCGAGGAGACTATGATGAGGTGCGAAACTCGTTGTGCAAATTAGACCGTGTTACCGACCTCCATAACCGCTAGAGTTCGTTCCCCTTATCCGTGACCGTTGCGCATTCTCCGATCCGCATCGGTGTCATACATGGGCACCAAAGCGTGCCGACAGGTGACCTTGACTCCCTCAACGCCATTGCAAGACAACTAGACGTAGATGTCCTAGTGTCTGGACACACACATACGTGAGTCCGACGGCTGGAAGCCCCATACACAGACGGTGATGTCGTCTTGCCAGATTCCAAGCGGTGGAATATGATGGCCGCTTCTTCGTCAACCCTGGTTCTGCCACCGGCGCGTGGATAGGCAGCTATAACGGGTATCTACTCCTGTAACTATCGCCTGCGCTTCGGTTTGCTAACGGAATGCCGTACAAGTGACCCCACACCCTCATTCGCCCTCATGGACATTCAGGGACCTGTGGTCGTCACCTACGTGTATCAACTGATAGAGGGCGAAGTCCGGGTGGAGAAGATCGAGTACAGGAAGGAGCCCGAGCCAGTCAGAGAGGCGCCACGGCCGACCGCCATGCCGCAAAGTATCCCTTCTAGTCCAGGGCCCCAGCACACGCAGAGCATCTGGTGATCGTTCTGCAGTTTGGTGGAGAGTATGTGGTTGGTGCGCGCGATACCCGGTCTGCTGGGCTGTAACATTATCCTGTCTCCGTTTCGGTATGTAGAATGGATTTTATTTGTCTGACGTGCCCCTGCCGTGCTCACAACGTTCAGGCGTCACGGCAGCTGGGGCTTTCTCGTCTCAGTATTGCAGGTAGTAAGCAATTCATTTGCGCGCCGTAGGCTACGCCGGGCCCAGTAAACCGTTCACGCAAGCCCTCTGTCATGCTGCGACTGGGTCTTCGACCGCAGTTCCGACGACGAATCGCGGCATGCAAGCCACTCCCTTGCTATCATTTGTCCGGAAGCAAAACGAGCGGAGCGCGGGTATCAGCCCATCTCTCGGTCAGTCAAGCAGTAAGCTGCCGCGTTGCTGGGCGGAGCCACAAACGTTGCCTAGGACGCGCCCTCGTCGTCACGTCCGACGACCACGTCGCCGCATGGGGCCGCCGAGCGCGTCCCAGCATTGAGCCTAGCCGTTGCTGTTCTGCGCTGTTCTGCCCTTGATGCGAAACCGGAGTCACCGTCCCAGTAATCTTCGTCGGCTGACCGCCGCTGGCTCTTGTGGCGTCGCGGAGTATGACGGAGAAGGCTCATCGGAATGACGGATTGTGTTTACGCCGACCTCTGCCTTCGCGGTGCGGTGAGCGGACCGACAAGCCTTGAGGCCGACTGGATATGTACCGCTATACTGGGCTGAGATGCTTGTCAGTGCATTCTCATGAAACGCTGAACTACTGAAAGTTCGTGTTATGCTAGTCTTCGGTCGGAGGAGCGGAAGCGGTGCAACGGAGACCCGGCATCCAAATGACCAATTTCACGATCGGCCGCCTAGTAGCTGGATTCTTCTGACAGCGCGCTCGACCGAGTGTGCATCAGCGTCTTCTCGAATGGCACGTCCTTCTGGGACCGCAGTCGCCGAATAACCCGCTGGTACCGATCATCATGTTGAGCAGAGGGTGAGAAGGACACCGCATGGGCGAAAGGTGTTCGCCGCCGGTACAGCATTCTGCCCCGGCTTCCCGGTATGGTATAGCGAGGGGTGCGTATACTGAACGCCAGCCCTTCGATCGCGCGCTTCGGAGCAGAAGGAACGAGGCAACGAGGGACTGGGGCGTGATCCCATCGCCGGCGGGAATGTCTTGGTCTTTCGCTCAGGAAGCAGCCACCCAGCGTCTCTGGGGCAGCTCGGCTCGTTCACGGCTACGCGGTACTGCCCGGTGCACACACATACGCCTCTTGCCCGCTGCGCACTGTCACTCGCGTAGACACCGAGAGGGTCCACCATCTCCCCGCTACAGTGTCATACGGGTCTTGATGTCGGGTTCGCTGTGATCCTCGGAGAGCGTGGCGCTCGAAGGGCGGCGGGCGATGGGCGAGAAGCCCTCCCCTGACGTTGCGTCTCAAACTTGTGGGCTCGAGGATGCACAAGAATGATTAGCATGCGACCGCACGTACGTACGCGCGGTGCTATCGATTGACAGGGGAAGCTCCAGAGCGGCGGCCTGAAGTGCGACCGACGATGGCCGCCCGCACTCGAAGTCCGCGCCGAGGAAGCAGTTCCATGAACTCGAGGCGCAGGCCATGCCGCACCATCACACTGGCCATGTTCTGCCGCGCTCCCGACCTTCGAAGGACGCCGTTAGCTCCGTGTGCACCGAGGGATTTCTCAGCGGAGCTCCATCGGAGCGCTTTGGCCATTGAGAGACCCGAGCCCATGGATATGTTCGCGAGGGTTGAGAGTTGCGCGCAGCACCTGTCGTCCGCCGTGCGGGTAGTACAGTATTGTGTGGGAATCGGGCAGCTCGACTTTCTCCGGCACCATAGTCTGATGAGCTTGCCTGATTGCACAAACGTGTCGCTCTAAATGGGTTAGATTCTGTGGATAACCGTATGGAAGAGATGTCGAATTCCTCGAGAAGCGGGATCTGGAGCGTGTGTGAAGCAGGAACGGCCATCAGACTGTGTTCAGCACGTCGCGCCGTGCGGGGTCGCGTGGACTGGGCAGCCAAGCAGCACGTATAGTCGCCAGCTAGTACGGACTGGTAAAGGAGAGCAGATGGTAGCGCTCCAGATTGAACTCTCGCAACGTACGAAGAGGATGCAGGGGATTGTGCCCCTGAAACGCCTGCCAATGGTAGGTGGTAAGTTCAATGGCCGTATGTCAGGTACCAGCACTCTTCACATGAGCCGACTGCGACTGCTGTTGCATTGAGTCAAGGCGTCCGATGTATCGCATGTGCCGACGGTCAGGAGCAACATCAAAAGTGTCCCGTGTCGGTGCGCCAGCACTTGAGACTGCCGGAGCCAGACCCAGCCTGCTGGATCGACAGTGAGCTGGCGAGGAACAGGCTGACCGCTGCGGGAAGCCATCATGAGCATGGACCGCTGTATTGTGCAGGGTCATACATACGTCCAGCTCTTCTGCTTGCCTCTCTCTTGGATGGATCGTCACGATGGACGGTCCGGTAATACGGTCACCGACGCTAAGTAAATATCAGACAGACTCCCCCTGCCTAGCTTACAACGTCCGGAGTTGGCTCACTAAGCACGCATCATCTGCCGGTGTCGTTTGCACATCGAAGACGATGTGTGCGCAAGAGCTGCGGTCGCGCCGAGAGCGTCGGGGAGCGTCTGGGTGACGGTGGTCAGAGCGGAAGACAAACTCGGCGGCTGCGGCAGACGCGACCGCGCCAAGCTGTGCCGCGCCGAGCGCGCCTCTGCCTCGCGTCGCCGAGTCCGAGTCCGAGCCTGAGTCGCATCCACCAGCCCTCCTCCTCGCCGTCCACGACACCCACCTCGCCGCTCCTCTGCCACGCCCGCTCACAGCTTACGACGACGATCACGGAATGCCCGATGTCACGACCGCTCACGCTCCACGTTTCTGCGCTTAACGATGCCGAGTTCACGACCTACACGTCCTCCATCCACGACATCGTCGACTATGACCCCCAGCATGCTGCCACGCCGGACTATGACAAACTCACCGTGGGCGTGCGCGAGGCCAGAGCGTGGCTCAGAGGCCGTTACCCCACCATCGCCCCGAATACCCTCGACACGGTGAGCGTGTATGTCTAACGGGTCTCCGGCGCGTGCATTGACTCTTATCTCGTCCCAGATCCTCCGCCTTTTCTCTCCCGACCTCGGAGCAGCAGACGTCGTCACAGGAGGACAGTTCTTTGCCGTTCTGAGGCTCGTGTCGCATGTGCTGAGCGGGAAAGAGGTCGATCCCAGCCTCGTCTTCGTCCAAGGTGTGTTATACAGTCTGCGCTACACGATCGTCGCTCTCCATGCACGCCCTGAGGCCGGCCCAGTCTGCCTCTCGTCGTTTGCAGGAGCTTCGCTTTGGGAAGCTTCCCATGAGGCCTGTTCTCGTGCGAATGGCGGGCATGGGCAATGTCGCATCTCAATGCTGAGTGCTCTGGACTGTTCGTGGGACTTACGCCCGGGCGCTGTGTCTCGCCATGAACGCACCAGTTCGTGCCATGGATTGACCTCCTTTCCGCGCATGAGTTTCATCGTCTGCGCGGAGCGGGCTGTATTGAATTCTATGAACTGACGTCGAGATCGTCGCGCACCTCTTCGGGTCTCGGGATCGCATCCGTTCACGCACGCTGACATGCACGCTTCCCTACAGCGCACCCAGACGAGCTCGCGTCCCGATCGCCCTCTCCTCTGGGCAGACAGCAGCGAGTATCGCCAAGAGCACACCCGCAGCCTATCCACACAAATCCGGACCCGCCCTCGCCCGACCACAACCCATTCTTCGCCGCCGCCAGCCCGCCCAAGTCACACCACGCACCACCATCGTCGCAACCGCCCGTCGTTTCCCCAGCATCTGCACCCGTCCCCGGCCGTCCGCTTCCACCCTCCGTCCCGCCCAAGCCCAATAACCCGTTCCTCAACCGTAGGGGATCGCAGGATGCCCCGCCGCAGTCCGCTCCAGCCAGCACGCCCTTCTTTCCAGGGTCTCGCCCCTCCGCGGCGCCTCTTCAAGAAGGAGGTAAGATCCCCCCTCTGCCCCCACGCAAACCGCCGATACTGCCTCCTCCTCGGCACGCCTCGATGGGCGCTCCGCACGCTCAGCCCAGCCGCGAGGTCCCGCCGCCCGTCCCCGCGCTCCCGACGCGGTCCGTGTCGACGAGCAGCCCGAACGTGCTGATCCAGCAGTCGCTGCAGGCGACGCGCATCGCGCAGACGCTCAAGAAGGCGGAGCAGCGGCTCGAGCAGGAGCGCGTCATGGAGGTGCTCAAGAGCAGCTCGGCCGCCGGCGCCGTCGGCAGCACGGCACGGCGCGTTCGCAGCAGGAGCCCTGTCAAAGAGAGCGCCGGGTTTGGGAGCGCGTCGACGTCCTCTGCGGCGTCTGCGACGAGCTCGGGGGAGCGGCGGCAGACGCTGCATCGCAGGGTGCCTTCGCTCCCTCCGAGACGGAACCTGAGTCCGCCCGCGTCTGTGGCAGGGACGGCGCGCTCGTTCGAGCAGGTCGCGACCGCGACGCTCTCGCCGTTCAAGCGGGGCAGTATACAATCGGACGCGCCACCACCGCCTCCACCTCCTCCTGCACGACGCTTCGCCTCGCAAAACAACTCTCCGTCGCGCACGCCTCCGCGGCCGCTCGCCGACCTCCCGCCCGAACCTCCGCCGACCCACCCGGACCGCAAGCCCACGTCTTCGTTCTCAGATGCGGACCGACCCGTTTCGTCTTCGACGCCGTCCCCGAGAGTCGTCAGGTCCAAGTCGATGCACCATCCCTCCCCACCGCCCGTCCCTCCGCCCCCGCGACGCAAGCGGCCCGAGAGCGTACAGCTCACGCCGACATCCGTCGTATCCGAGTCTCCCTTCGCGAACCCACCTGCGTCATCCCCGTCCAACCTCATGCTCTCACGCCACCTCTCGCTCTCGTCTAATCGCGAGCGCGAGCGCAACCGAGAGCGCGAGCGAGAGCGAGAAGGGCGGGATCGCTCGCGCGACTCGGCGTTCACCGACACGCTGCAGAAGACCTTCACGAGTCTGCAGCTGCGTGCCCAGCCGGCCCTGGACGCGGCGCGGTACAAGGCCGAGGGCGCGTTCTCCCGTCGCGGGTTCGTGCAGCACGGCGCGCACGGGCCGCGCTGGATGCGTGAGGAGGGTGAGGCGCGGCTCATGGACGACGTCGACGGCGAGGGCGTGTACGCTGACGCGGTTGGCGAGGAAGCACCCCGCGGGAGAGGAGAGAGGGCGGGCGAGGCCGTTTGCGGACGTGCGCGACGATGATAGCAGTCTGGACCATGACCCCGGAGAGGACAGCGAGAGGGAGCGGGAGCGGGTCGAGGAGCGCGCGAGGCGGTGGCGGGAGGGCGGGGTGGACGTCGCGGTGGTGGACGACGGGAAACGGATGGTGCTGCAGAGGGACGATCTGAAGTGGCCCGCAGGCGAAGGGTGGCGGCCACTGTGAGTCGCTTGGCTGCGAGTGGCGCCTTCGGTGGCTTGGTTATGCACGCGGTATGTTTCACGCTCTCGCATCGTCGCACTAGACTTCGCTTTGTATTATGCGCGCGGCGCGCTCTCGCGTCCAGACTAGCTATGCAGCAACAGTGTATATATTACAGAAGACGCTTCGTCGTCCGCTGGCTCTCCACCAAAGTGGTGCGAGTTGGGCGGGGATGGCGTCTATCGCCTCCCTCAGGCTGTCGACGTATCCGTTCGGCTCGAAGACGTGGATCAAGGCCTCGCGGCACCCCTGGCACTCGAGGCTGCCGGCGAGACCGGCGACGAAGGCGGGGGTGCATATCGCGTCGCTCGTGGGTGCCTCGTGGAGGAGCGGCGTCGCGCGTTTCTTGTAGGATTGCCCTTGACGCACTTTTTCGGCAGCGAAGGAACCTTCAAGCTGGCGCGGCGGGCTGCGTCGAGGAGTTCTTGGGAGAGGAGGCATTCGGTGGCCTGGCGGGCGATGCGGCGGTGGGTGGTGAGGAGGGCGTGGTAGTGGTGGGCGGGCATGGTGGTACTCGGGCCAGTCGGCGGGGTGCTTGAGCGCGGCACGCGTGGCGAAACGAGCCAGGTCGTCGAGCCGGAAGCGCTTTGCGAGAGCGTGCTGGAGAGCGAGCGTGGCGCAGGTGATGGAATAGGTGTTCGCTGCTGCGTCGTAGACATTGGCAACATCGTCGAGATCGAGGAGGACGGGGAGTAGATGAAGCGGAGGAGGGTCTCGATGACAAAATCAGACTCGAGGAGATGTAGGATGAGGGGGCCAGGACCCTGCGGAGGCGAAGGAAGACGATGGACGGCGAGCGGGAGCGGCGGGCGCGTTAGGCGGGAGTGGCCCGTCGGCGTCGGCGTCGGCGTGGACGGGGATGGGTTTCGCAGGGAGGTCAGAGGGACGGGGCCGCTTGCTGTGGCGTGTGGTCATCGTCTGCGTCGACGTCCTCGCTGACGATCGGCATCCGGGCGCGCTCCGACACTCAGGAAACGCGCACGGTCACACTGGCACGTGTTATTTGCGTGAAGCGTCACACCGCGTCCCTCCACTCTTGGACTGTGACTCTTCACCCGACGCCGCCCTGTGCTCAAACAGCCTCTTGTCAGTCAATGCAACTACCAGCGATATGAGCACATGCTCCGCCCCAGATTCACGCTACTCACCCAGTTGCGCGAATCGCCACCTCGGATACTCTTGCTTGAATTCGCAGCTTGAGCAGGAGGAGGACACGAGCATATCCTATCACTTCAATCGCCAGTCTTTTTTGGTCCAGACTGCACGTTCTCGCGCGCGCCCAGCTGACAGCATTGCAAATCTTGAACCCCTTCATTTCCGACGAGTAAGTAGCTATCCATCACCGCTCTCCTTGCACCCCACCTTCTCGCGCTCATCTCACATTTAGACAACGTTCTGTGGACGTGCACAGGGCCCTCACCCGTCATTCTCCCTTGCCCTCTCCATTCATCCAGAAGCAGCTTCTCAATTGGCCCAGAGCTTCTCATTAGGGCCTCCCAATCTCCGAACCGTTCATGTCTCGATGATGGCTTGCATCTCCGCGCATAACTCCTTTCCTGTGCGTACACTCCGCGTGGTCCACCTCGTGCAAGTCTCCTGCTCCGCTCAGGAGATCGTGCCTCTCCATCTCTACTCACTTGCGGCCAGACGCCGCAGAGACGGCCTCCTCATGATAGATCCTGCCCGCACCTTGATCCGTAACAATGGCCTGACCAAGTCTTCCTCCCTTCTGTCCACCGCACACGCATGTTCATCTCGATTCGAGATGCGCCGGTGCAGAGCACATGGGCTTTTAACAACCCCCAGCCTGGTATCCGGGGACGTCCCATTGTGGCGAACATGTCGATACTCACAGCTCGAGCCCGCCAGGCAGCAACGTCAATCGCACTCTGCACGCGACTGGCGACTCCCCGTCCAACTCAGTCGCGCGTCCTCTGTCCTCCACGCACATACTCGACAACCCTCGACCCTCCATCCGCCGCGACGCGAGAGCCACTGGGTGTCGCCAGAGCCTTACAAGCTGCCAGCAGAGGTACGCCTTCCAACCGGGCCTCGTTTACTAGTCCATGCCGGCTGAAAAGACTCATCACATGGCAGCGGCACCATCCCCGACCCTGTTCTCGCGGGAGTTCTCCCTCGCAGACCGCGTCGCTGTCGTATCAGGTGGCCTTGGAGGGCTGGGGCTCGAAGCCGCCTTGGCGCTCGTCGAGGCGGGCGCGCGGGCCGTCTACTGCGTCGACCTCCCGAAGCGTCCGAGCGACGAATGGTCGCAGGTGCGCGAGTACGCCGCTGCTATGCGGCAAGAGCGAGGAGAAGGTGGGCTCGAGTATGTGAGCGCCGACATACGGGATCAGGTGCGTGTCTTCGGTCGGATCCCTGTTCGTTCGACTCGAGATGGACGCTCGTATGGTTAGGAGATGATATGGAAGGTAGGGGAGGATGTCGGAGCCAGGGAAGGACGTTTGGACGTCTGCATCGCCGCTGCCGGGATCCTGGGAGATCCTGTAGGATGCTTGGACGTTCGTACTCGGGATCTGCAACAGGTACCGAGCTCTTCGCCCTTATTGCCATACCAAGTCTTGACGTCAACAGCTGATAGAACCCAATGTGAACGGCGCGCTGTTTGTGGCCCAAGCCGCTGGTCGACAGATGAAGCGCTTCGGTCAGGGTGGAAGTATCGTCCTGATAGCGAGCATCGCAGGACATGGCGCGTTCCGCGTAAGCCTCATCCCACACTCCTTCCGCCCAACTATTGAGGACTGAGTCGTCCAAGGGTCATCCTATAACGCACTACCACATCTCAAAGGCAGCCGTGCTCCAGATGGCGCGCAGCCTCGCATGCGAGCTCGCGCCAGAGGGCATCAGGGTGAACTCCATCAGCCCCGGATTCATGCGTACCAAGTACGCGCCCCCTCCCCCCACATGTTGAAGCTGACGATCGTCTTCGCAGGTTCGTCAAGCCGTACCTGGACGTACGTCCGGAATACGCGGAGGAATGGGGGAGGCTGAACCCGCTGGGCCGGATGGGCGAGCCGCACGAGCTGAGAGGGGCAGTCACGTGGCTCGCGAGCGATGCCAGCTCGTTTTGCACCGGGAGCGAGTGCGTGTTACTGTTCTCTGTTTGCTCTGTGGGACCAGGTGGCTGACGCTAGGGTGTATCTACGACCGCAGTATCGTCGTCGATGGAGGACATCGCGCGTGGTGAGGCCTCTTGACAGGGACGCCAAGCTGTGACATATCCTTGCTGTAGGAGTAGAAGCAACTCTTCACGGTGCCGCAGTCCCGCCTCGCTCGGGCACATACCAAGTGACTCTCGCAGCGACCTAAGAGCATCACCCAAGCGTCGCACGTGCACCGTGACTCTACGACTTTCCTGCGTACCGTTGGTTGAGCGCCGCCTTGAGTGTTGACGTGAGCAGGGAAGTCTCCGAGACGCGCTTCTCTCTCACATGCGATGACGACCACGGCAGTCCACTGTCCCTGAACGGGTACGCTCAGTGCCTCCATGTCAAAGTAAATGCTCACCGCTACGTCTTCGCACAGCGTACACCCACGCTCGGAGTGCGAGGACACCCTTCCTTGCCACACAAGCACTTCACTTACGCTGCAGGGTGGAAGGACTGGACGTATGCCGCCTCGGCCGTCGCATTTGCCCAGGCGAGCGCTGTCTCCGACGTATAACTGCGTGAGGCGTGTACAGTACGCCCTCGCCGATCCGTCCCCGCCCAGTGAGACCAGGTGTAGGCTCGTCCGTGGCCCAGTCCTGTGGCCGGCTGCATCGCACCCAAGGAGGTTCCTTACTCACCTCAGCGCCTTCCTCGTACTTCGCCATGACCACGACAGGTGTCAAAGCGTCTCCCTGGCACAACTCTACGTCCGTAGGGGTTGCCCACGTCGTAGCAGACGCAGGCTCAAAGACAGGTACGAACTCAGAGCCTCCGGACTCTGTGTTCCACGCCGACGCTCTGACCGGCACAGCCGCAAGCACTGCCCCGTCCTTGTACAAATCGGACTTCTCCCTCAAAGACAGGGTCGCACTAGTCACCGCGGCCAACAGCGGACTCGGCCTCGAATGCGCCCTCGCGCTCATCGAAGCCGGCGCGCGAGTCGTCTATTGCGTCGATATCGCGGAGACTCCCGGCCCGCGCTGGATAAAGGTGCAAGAGTTCGTCTCGCGCATGCAACGAGAGGATGCAGGCGGGAGACTAGAGTACGTGCACTGCGACGTGAGCGATCAGGTGCGCCCGTCCCACTGTCCGCGCGACTCATAGGACGATCCCCCTCTTATAAATCTAGGAGAAGATGTGGAAAATCGGTGAGATGATCGGGGACAGAGAAGGCCGCATGGACGTCTGCTTGGCCGCTGGAGGGATCACCGGCACCCCTGCGAGCTGTCTGAGGATGCCGGCGAGCGAGCTGCAGAAGGTGAAGTTGCTGCTCTCACCGCGTCAGAGAGAGGCTGATTCCCGTCTGGACGTCTGCGCGACAGGTTGTGGACGTCAATCTGAAGGGCGCGCTGTACACTGCGCAAGCTGCCGGCCAGCAGATGGAGCGCTTCGGCAACGGTGGCAGCATCATGCTCATCGCGAGCATCGCTGGACACGTCAGCGTCCCTGTCAGTTCGCCTATCTGAAGCGACGATGTATGAGGCCCCGGTATCTAACAAGCTGCAGAACATGGAGCTATTGCACTACGAGGTCGCGAAGAGCGGCGTGCTCCAGATGGCGCGCACCATGGCCTGCGAGCTCGCCTCGCGGGGCATCCGCGTGAACTCCATCAGCCCCGGGATGTTCAACACTCCGTGCGTATATCCTTCGTCTCGCTCTTTCTCTAGGCCCTTGACGGTCTATCGATTCGCATCCACGGCAGGATCACGGGGCCGTTTATGGAGGACTCGGAGGCCAGGGCGTTCCTGGATGGGATAGCGAAGATGAACCCAATGGGACGTTCCGCCGAGCCGCACGAATTTCGCGGGGTCGTCGCGTGGCTGGCGAGCGACGCGAGCTCTTTCTGCACCGGGAGCGAGTGCGTAACATCGTCTACGGCTCTGCCAGTGCGACGTCATCCTCATTCTTTGTCCAGCGTCCGGCTCGACGGAGGTCATGTCGCGTGGTGAGGGAGATGTTCCGTCTAACGCCGGTCGGCTCGGACTCCGCGTCAGTATTCAGACCGCTGCGAACGCACCTTGGGATTATAGACGGAGTCCGGACGGGGTTCCCTGCAGCTTGACATGTAGTGTGTAATTGTACGGTGATCAGGGTTCGATTGCGAACGTCACGTCGAATGGTCGACTGCGACAACTTATGTTGCGGTTATGCGTCAGAGCCCCAACGCAACCCTGTGGCTCCCAACTTCACAGCGACGGGCGCAGGTGCGAACCATCGTGAGGCTTGGCAGGTGGGTACGTACGCAGTGTGTACTATGCTTCCCCAGGACCCGCGCTTCTTCTGCTAATACCGTGCAAAGGTGACACAAGTCCGTGAGGCTGAGTCAGGGTAGCGAGTGCGTGTCCGCGCCGTCGACTAGATGATACGAGCTTGCTGACGTCCCGCCCGAGTTATGTTTCCATTGCAAGATAGATCATCGTGGTCGGACTCAGCATCTTGCTTTATAGGGAGTTCGAGGCACCTCTTCGACTCTGCCGCACGAGGCCAGTGTGGAAGATCACCTGTTCGCAAGGAGCTGATAGCCATCCTCGTAAGTACAAGCCCTCCGTCTCTCCGACGTCCTGCCGGACCTCGCGAACCTATTTCCTATTGTCCAAGTCGCGCTTCTGCTGCGTAACTATATAGCCTCTCCTCGATACTCGCATAGCGGCCATCTTCCTCCTTCCGACCACTGCGCCATGCTTCCACAAATCCGGAGGCTAAACCTTCTGTCTCTCTCACCGCGCACCTGATTCGCTCGCTTCTCGCAAGGCGCCCTTGCTTCCTCGAGTAAGCACACGCTCACGAACACGTTCATGTGCAGGACGTCGCGGCCGGTACCTACATGCTCTTCCTGTGCGATACTATCAGTCGCACCTGATCGCCCCGTGGGACCTTGAATACTCGATGTGCGAGACGAGGCGACCCTGCGGCTGCTCTTGCGGCGAAGGCGCTTCCTGGAACGTATACATATATCAGATATCTGCATGAGGCATCTCCAAGGGACCTCCCACTCATCTCGCGACCCCTTCACGGATCGAAGCGTACTACTGAGACCGCTCACGTCTTCTGGCTGGCGTTTCTCGGCGTACGGCGTACGACAGTTTTCGACTCGCACTCACACTTCTCGTCCGGCACCATCATGGCCATGACAGCCCATGCAATGAGGCGTGCTCTCCACAGGTGCACGACACATGCGAGGCCTGCTGGGATCCATCTCTCCAAGTTCTCCACAGCGCTTGTCGCAGCGAGTCAGCACAAGTCCGCGCCTGGAGGAGCAGTTCCAGACTCGGATAACTCCTTGGATTCCGGTACGCACCTCCGAGTGCTCTCGAACGAGACGGCATGCCGACAAGTACTGCCACAGACTTTACCCCAGATTTGCTCAAGGACCGCTTTTCCCTCGCAGACAGGGTCGCCCTCGTCACGGGAGCTAACAGCGGACTCGGATTGCAGAGCGTCCTGGCTCTCGTCGAATCGGGTGCGCGAGTTGTGTACTGCCTGGACCTCGCCGAGGCCCCTAGCCCTCGGTTATCCAAGGTGCAAGAGTATGTCTCCCGCATGCAAGGAGAGCATGCTCAGGCTGCAGGGAGCAGGATCGAGTACATCCGCGGCGACGTGCGGGATCAGGTGCGGCCGAGCCTAATTTACCTCGAGTATGCTGCTGATTCGGCTGGCTGACGTCGCGACGGTTTTCCTACCAGGAGAAGATGTGGAAAGTCGGCGAGATGATCGGGGACAGGGAGGGCCGTTTCGACGTTTGTCTCACCTCGGCCGGGATCTCCGGCCAGCCCGGGGGCTGTCTGAGAATGCCAGCGAGCGAAGTCCAAAAGGTGGATACTCGGCTGATCGGGTCTACAATGACAATGCATGCAAGAAGACGCGCGCTCACCTCAGCCTGTCTGCACGTCAGGTCCTGGACGTCAATCTGAAAGGCACGCTCTTCACCGCGCAAGCCGCGGGTCAGCAGATGGAGCGCTTCAAAAACGGTGGCAGCATAATGCTCATCGCGAGCATTGCCGGCCATGTCAACGTTCGCGTGAGTTCTCCCCTCTCAGATGACACTGGTGGAAGATTCGTCTGCTAATGCGGTAGCTTCGTCATAGCTAGGGACGATCCACTACGAGGCCACGAAAGGCGCCGTGCTCCAGATGGCGCGCACCATGGCCTGCGAGCTCGCAGAGAAGGGGATCCGGGTCAACTCCATCAGCCCCGGGTTCCACGATACTGAGTACGTACCTGATCCCTGGAACCTCTCTTAGATCCCGGACTGTCAGCTCGTATGCGTCCTTGTAGGCTGGCGGCACCCTTCAAGAGGGATGCTCCGGAGCTGATGGAAGCCCTAGCGAACATGAACCCGATGAAGCGTTTCGGCCAACCGCACGAGTTACGCGGGGTCGTCGCATGGCTCGCCAGCGACGCGAGCTCATTCTGCACGGGCAGCGAGTGCGTCTTTCCCTACCTGACTCGCGACCCTGTGGCGTTCGTATTGATTCAGTCTATTAGTATCCGAGTTGACGGGGGCTACGTCGCGTGGTGAATCACAACTCTTAAAGCAGCCGGGAAGTTCGAGGGAGGCGTTCATGAGTCGAGACTCGAGAGTCCCCATTCCAGTCCGAGACTTCGGATGCACCGATTCTGTAAGAAGTATGGTGAGTAGGCTTTTACCGTATACATCGCGGATGAGAGGTGGCGGCGACCTCCACAAGATAGGGGCATTTGCAACGCGAGTCTTTGTCTCCCGTGGTCCCAGCTTCGCAGAGAGTGGCCTGGGTGCGAACGTCGCACGCTCAGTCGGTGGGGGCCCCCGGCATCCTGAGACATGATGTCACATCTGTTCATAGGACCTGCACGTCTTCTACTCCGTTCCTGTAGGTCCAACACTCGTGACAGTCTGACAGTTCTCCATGACCATCCTCTCCTCGCTCATGAGCGAGCCTCGCACACGGCGGGGGCCCGTCTACCCGGCCACAGTCGGCCAGCCCAGGCATGTAATACATATAAATGAGCGCAGCCCACAAACTTGCTGCACCAGCCCCGGGCCTTGCGCACGCTCTTCTCGGCTGCTTCACTGTCCACAATGTTCGTTCGTGTTCCCGCTATGCGCGTCATATCTGCCCCCGCATCGGCCGCAGCGAGGCTAGGCCGTGCCCACTTCTCCAGCAGTACTCGCTCTGCAGCGTCTGCCAAAGGTCGCATGACCGGTGCGCCTCCCTACGGCCCGGTCGGCGTCGCCAAAGCTCTCGAAGCCTCTTCGTCCACTCGTACGTCTGCCGTATCGCGCTACGCTTCGATCTGTGAAAACTCACTTCACTACTTCGCGCCGCGACTCTGGTAGGCGTGACGCCCACGCTGTTCGAGCACGAGTTTTCGCTCGCGGACCGCGTCGCGCTCGTCACGGGTGCGAACCGCGGGATCGGGCTCGAGATGGCGTTGGCCCTCGCCGAGGCCGGCGCGCGCACCGTCTACTGCGTCGACCTCCCGAAGCACCCCGGGGAGGAGTTCGCGAAGGCGAAGGCGTACGTCGCTAAAATGGAAGGGAAGAAGGGCGAAGGCAAGATGGAGTACGTGAGCGCGGACGTGACCGACCAGGTGAGGCAGCGCGCCGTGCCGAGAGTGAGACTAGGCTCACTGTCCGGGTTTGCAGGAGGCCATGTGGAAGCTCGGAGAGGAGATTGGGAGCAAGGAGGGGCGGATGGACGTGTGCGTCGCCGCGGCGGGAATCCTCAAGGGTGACATGCCTTGCCTGGAGTATCCCGCGAAGCGATTCAACGAGGTACGCATCGAGCTCCAGCTCGCAGCTCGCAGTCCGCAGCGCTGATAAATGTGCCCCAGGTCCTCGCGGTGAACGTCAACGGGGTTCTGTACACGGCGCAAGCGGCTGGCCGCCAAATGGCCAAGTTCGACAACGGCGGAAGCATCATCATGATCGGAAGTATCAGCGGAAGTGGCGCGAACCAGGTGTGCCTGCACATCTCGACTGACCGTGTGCTCGTCCACATACTCACTGCGGGGCGTAGGGACACCCGTGGATATCCTACAACACGTCCAAGTCGGCCGTCCTGCAGATGGCGCGTAGCATGGCATGCGAGCTGGGCACGAAGAGGATCCGGGTGAACTCCATCAGCCCCGGGTACATCAACACCAGGTCAGCTGCACGCCCCATCAACGAGGAGATATACCCGTGCTGACCTTCGAATCACAGCATGACGGCACAGTTCTTGCAAAGCCGCCCTGAGCTGCTGGAGAAGTGGTCGAGCCACAACCCGATGGGCCGTATCGGGCGGCCGGACGAGCTGCGCGGGGTCACGGTCTGGCTCGCGAGCGACGCGAGCACGTTCTGCACGGGTAGCGAGTGAGTGTTGCGTCCACAGCGTCGAATGGGAGAATATGTGTACCGGGTACTGACTTGGCATCCACAGCATTGTCGTCAGCGGTGGGCACCACGCTTGGTGAAGAGGTTCCTTCCAAGGAACGACCCGACGGACAGAGCCTGTCTCTCAGGAGGCGGAAATGAGTGTAGTACCATCTCGTTTCTGTATCACATGCATGTAAGCTTGGGGCACGATTGTACGGTTAGTAAAGAGACTAGAAAAGTGTTTGGCCCACAAAAAATTCATGGACAGCTGGCCCTGGCCGGGTGGGCGGTTGTGTAGCGCTGGTGGTGGAGGAAGGGGAAAAAGGAAGGGCCTAACTGGGAATTGAACCCAGGACCACTCGCAATCGACGACTGCCCAAAGCGAGTATCATACTTCTAGACCATTAGGCCTTGTCTCGGCTTCTACTCTGCAGGTACATCTAGGGTTCGCTGGCTCCTCCTGAGCGAGCAAGTACCTCTCAACGTTTCTTGCATGGTATACCAGGGGAACCCATCTATCGCGACATTGTACAACACCAAGAGAGTACACTGATCACTGCAGAAATGCCAACGTACACTGCGTCTACACGCTCATCTTCATCGCGATCGGCGGGTGCGGGTCGTAGCCCTCCACGACAAAGTCCTCGCTCCTGAAGTCGTCGATATTCTCCACCTTGCGCGGCCACCTAAGCTTCGGGAACGGCCTCGGCTCGCGCTCGAGCTGCACCTTGAGCGCGTCAACGTGATCGCGATAGACGTGTGCGTCCCCGAGCTGGACGATGAGCTCGTGGGGCACGGTGTCGGTGACGTGCGCGACCATGCGAGTGAGGAGGGCGTACGAGGCAATGTTGAAGGGGATGCCGAGGCCGAGGTCGGCGGAGCGCTGGTACATGAGACAGGAGAGTTTGGGCTTTGCGGAGGGGTCGTCGGCGGGAGGGAGGTGAACGTAGAACTGGCACATCATGTGGCAAGGTGGGAGTGCCATCTGGGGTATATCTGCGGTCAAAGGTGAGTATGCGTTGGGCAGATAAGTGGATGGAGGACTTACCTGCGGGGTTCCACGCGCTGAGGATAATGCGACGGTCTGTGGGGTCGTGCTTGATTTTGCGGATGCACTCCTGCAGCTGGTCGACGCCCTTTCCAGTGTAGTCGGCGTCGCAGTCCTCATACTTCGCGCCAAAGTGCCTCCACTGGAAGCCGTACACGGGGCCAAGGTCGCCCTCTCGCCTGTGCCCTAGGCCGCGCTTCTCGAGGAACTGCTTCGAGCCGTTCCCGTCCCAGATCTTGACGCCCTTTGCAGAGAGCTGCTTCGCGTCGGTGCATCCGCGCACAAACCAGAGGAGCTCCTCGATGATGCCGCGGAGGAAGGTGCGCTTGGTGGTGAGGAGGGGGAGGGTATCGTCTGCGAGGGAGAAGCGGAGGTTCGGGGGCGCAAAGAGGGAGAGGGTGCCAGTGCCGGTGCGGTCTGGGCGGACTGCGCCGGTGTCGAGGACTGTGCGGATGAGGTCGAGGTACTGCTGCTCGTCGTGCGGACGCGGGTCGGACTGGGGCTGGGCCGGGTGCGGGATGGCCATGGCGGTAGCGGGCAAGAGGGACGCGTTGTTTGGGCGTGTTGACGCGATCCCTTGAGAGAGCCTGCACGGTCACGTGGGGAGACGCGTGTGCGGATGGTTCGCTTCCTGAGCCACGCTCTCCTCGCCATCACCATCCTCCTCCTCCTCCTCCTCCTCGTCGGCTTCAGCGGCACCCTCCAGCTTCTCCTCTCTCGTACTTGCACACAGACCCGTGATGCCTCCTTCGACCAAGACACGTGCAGCCGCTGCCCGTACGACTCGCGTCCCCTCATCCACAAAGGCCTCCAAGCCAGTCTCGACCGTCTCCCCCGACGACCTTGCCGACAAGCTCGCCTCCAAACTCACCATCTCCGACACGAAAGGCAAAGGAAAGGCGATTGAGCTTACTCCCCAGCAGCGCAAGGCGAATGCCATGCGCGCTGTCAATACCGCCTCCAAGAGCCTCTCCACCATCCAAGAGTCAGGCTGGAAAGCCTCTGACGCAAAGTCGGACAAGACCACGGCGGCAGCTGCTGTTAAGCATGCTACCAGCGCGCGGAAGGAGCTCCGTGTGCTGCGCGAGCTGAGTCCGGGAGAAGTGGACGTCGAGCGCGCTGCCTCCAGTCTGGTCGGAAAACTCGTCGGTCTTGAGATGGTGAGTTCTTCCCCGTATATGTGAATGCCTCTGACTGTTGTTCTAGTATCAAGCTGCATCTGGCGTTTTGCAAGACATGCGAGCTCCTCTCGTCACGCTCTACCGTTCAGACTCTCCGGCTACGGCGACGAACTCTCTGCGCGATCTTCTTTCCCTGCCTCTGCATGATCGTCCAATCTCGGAGCTTCATCTAAGTCTCATCTCAACATATCTTCTACACGCTCTCACACTTGCTCTCCATACAATCACTGATCTGGCTGCGCTTCTCGCAACCCTCCATGACTCCGCACTAC
This sequence comes from Pilatotrama ljubarskyi, assembly GCA_022385805.1. Classification (NCBI taxonomy): domain Eukaryota; kingdom Fungi; phylum Basidiomycota; class Agaricomycetes; order Polyporales; family Polyporaceae; genus Pilatotrama; species Pilatotrama ljubarskyi. The sequence goes on along the minus strand of MU277730.1, from coordinate 124,145 downwards.
CCACACTGCTCGCTTGGGCGCCCGCACTGTCCAGCCTGCCTGACAAGCAGCACGACCACATCTTCACTCGCGCCTTCACCGTCACTTCCCGCTTCGCCTCATCCTCTGGAGCTGCGCCCTCACAGGCTTACTCGCTGCGGACATATTCGTTGCTCTGCCTCGCCTGCACTCGCCCCTCTGTCATCCCGCCCAATACTTTCTGGGAGCAGGCTACTAAGTTCACTGCCACATTCGCCAATGCAGAATCTGTCAAACCCTCAGAGGGCGCTCGGATGGTTCTGGAGGGGACAGCACGGCTCATTGCGCAAACTGAGCGACGGGGCGACTCTCCCGACTTCATGTCAGGCGTCACGTTCGCGCGATTCTGCGAATACTGGGGCAGGTTCGCCAAGCAGGTATGTTCTAAGCTCGAAGCTCCCTTGCGCGATAGTGATGTCTGGTCACCTAGGCTGGCGACTTGCGTACACTAGAACAGATCAGCAGACTAACGTCCGGCGCGAGTAGAGAGGCTTCTACAGCGCAAGATCGCGCCACTATTGAGACATCTGCCCTGTGCACGACGCTCGCCCGCGCGCTCGCTATCCTTGAGAAGTGGCCCGGTAGGTTATGCGTCCCTGAATTAGCAGCGCGCCCCTTCTCACACTGCTTCAGAGCACACAACCGACCTTGTGGACAAGCTCCAGGAGGCGTCTCGGGCTATTGCACGATGCGGTCCATCCTTGACAGAGTCTGGGGAGGACCATGACCGCGTGAAACGAGGCCTCGAGCGATTGCGCCGCGCAGTCGTCAAGATCGTCGAGCCTCCCTCAGGCGCGGAGGCAGACATTCCACTTGAAGTGCGAACATGTGCGCGCGCCATCCTAGAACAAGTCGTCGACGTACTGTGTGAGACGGTAAGGCTTGCTGCATGTGGACATGGACGAGTGCGACTGACACGAGTTCAGAGGCCTGTGTACAACTCAACAATCGTCTCCGGTGGGGTGGAGAGCTTGTTCACTCTCGCGCGCACCGCATTTCTCCTCAACAACCCGGACACATACATGACCGCGCGCACGTATCTGGAGCGCGCCGCGGTGCTCGTCACCCATGCCACCTCGCAGACATCCACACCCGATGCCTCCGAATCGACATCACTCTCGATGGTGCAGTTGGCCAACTACAGGCGGTGCGTCGCCGGCGCGTACTACAACTTCGCCGTGCAGCTGCACCAAAGCAGCCGCCTTGCGCATGCGGTGCCCTTCCTGGAAGAGGCATGTAATCACGCTGAGCGCGCATTGTCCGGATACATGACAGCGTCAAGACAGGCGGGAGAGGAGGGTATGGACGGCGACTCGAAGAAGGAGGTGTGGAAGCAGCTCGAAGAGCAGCTATACAGGCGGTGGGAGTTGCTTGGTATATGCCATGCAAAAACTGGAGACCGCCAGGTGAGCGCAGACGACCATAGCCTTGTCGATTAGTGCTCACGTTCGGGCAGCTCGCATACGAAGCGTTCGTCAAGAGCATCAAAACCTTCCCCTACGCGATCCACGACGTCGCCTCGCTCGCATCCAGAACCCCACCGTCAACGCTCTTCGACAGCACCTCTCCACTCAAGCATCTTGCCTCTCTCCTCGATCGCGTCACCTACATGGCCACCTGTGAACTCTTCCGCTCCCCCTCGACCATCCCCGTCTCCTCCTGGCCCGACTTCGCCATCTCTCTCGAAGACCCGCACGCATCACCAAGCATCCTCGGCGTACTCATGGAGCGCCAGCTCGCGAGTCTCGAAGAGTGCAGGTGGAAGTCGGGCGTGCGGGAAGTGTTGGACGCGATCGCAGACGACGCAGATCAGCTGTATGAGCGCGAGCGCTGGCCGGTAAGGAGATCTAGGGTGCTGGTGCGCAAGTTGGAGCTGGGGTATTATGGCGAGGGAGACGAGGCGCAGTATACGTGGGCGAAGGAGCTCGGGGAGCAGATCGAGGCTTTGCTGGCTCCTGAGGTGCGTGCCCTCATCGCGCAGTGGGATACTCATAGCTAACGAAGCACGCAGAGCATTGAGCAAGACAAAGCCCTCGCGCGCTACGCCCCAGAATATCTCGCATCTACCCATCTGTGGCTCGCAGCGTACGCCCATAGGTCGCGTGACGCTTCGCTTTCTGCTGTGGTCGTCTCGCACGTCGAGGACGCGTGCAGAGTCCTGAAGTCGATGGTGCCTCCGCCAGCTCCGAGGCCCTCGCTAGGGAAGTCGCCAAGGGAGAACCGTGCAGGTCAGGTGGCGGTGGCGGACGCGGAAGTCGTCAAGGGGAGGAAAACAGGACGGACGACGCGAGGCGCTGCGGGTGCGAGTGCTAAGACGCAAGGCGAGCCGGCGAAGGGGAGGACGGCGAGCGGGAGGACACGGACGGCGAGGACTGCTGTCGCGGCGCCTGTGACGCCTAAGAAACGAAGAGGTCGGTCATCCTTGTTTGTTGAGATTGCTCTTCTACAGACGACTAACCCCGGGCGTAGCGTTGGATCCTCTATCCTTGAACACCGCTGTGGTCACCCCGCCGAAGAATTCTGGCTCGGGTTCGAGTGCAATGGGGAAATTGGAGTTCGATGACTTCGAGAGGCTCGTCAAGCTGATCCGTGAGTTTTTCCCGGTGCGGTACGATGCCAGCGGGATATGACTTACCCCGTAATTGTAGGCATGGTCTCTCACCTGGTCGGACTGGTGGGCCACGTACTCGCTCGCGTCCAGCTGCTGAACGCCGCCCGTCGACTCACGGAGCGACACCTCGGAGTTGGCTCAGAAGGTACGCCTGCCCGCAACACGAGTATCTGCCATGCTGATCTCATGCACACGCAGTCTATGTGTCCCTGACCATCGACACGGCGCATGAATATGTCAAGCTCGGACGCACCGAGAAGGCGGTATCAGTCCTTGCGCACGTCCTTCCCGCTATTCGGAGCGGTACGTTGCCGCAAGAAATTGTCGTCCTCTTCCTACTGCGTTATGCCGAGGCGCAAGCTGCGGCAGGCGAGGTTCTGAAGGCGTAAGTGAGCCTGCCGCAATGCTCAAACTGTCGTTGATGTGGCGTCTGCATAGGTCTATGACGTATTGCGATGCAGTTGCTTCTGCAGCGGACTGCGTTGTCGAGGAGAAGGGCCTACCCACTGCGCAGCGCATACGAGTGCGCGCGGCCTTGCTCGAACGGGCAGCGGAAGCTGCACTGGCTTACGCTGCTATCCAAGATGCTAGGGCAAGTCTTGAGCCCTATACATCGCAGCAATGACGGCTGACCTCCCTCCCCCCGTAGGATGACCCAACGTCTTCTCTGCGGGGTCTCCTTCAGGCCCTGCGCCTGTGGAACCGTGCAGTCGACACGCTCTCGCGCTTGCAACCCTCGACACCCAAGCCTACGACAGAGGACAACCCCTTCGAAGTGGCAAAACCCGCTGACACTGACAAAGCCGTCGCGCAAGTGCAAGAGACCCGAGTGCTCTCCCCGCAGGCGAGCCGAGCGCAGGGGTTCCTGGACTCTTCGGGCTGGAGACTGGCCGAGGGCCTGCTCTCGACGCTTCTTGCACTCTCGCAGGCGTACGCCGCAAGGGGTTCCGCCCGGGAAGCGGAGTTCTTCGCTCAACAGACTAAAGAGCTGGCACAGTCCTTGCATGCGCCTGTGATGATCAGCCGCGCGCTCGCACAGCAGGGCGAGCTCCAGATTCAGCTCGGACAGCTGCAGGAGGGCCACGCGGCCCTCATGCAAGCTGCAGGACTTGTCCTGCACCTGAAGGGACCTGACGCCGCAGAGATCAGGAGGTTGCAGGGACGCTATAGTCAGCTGAGCGCCGACAAGAAGGGCGCGCAGCTGTTGTTTGAGGAGGCGATGAGCTTGTTGGATGAGTTGGGGAGCGTGTTCGCTACTCTGGATGGGGGGAGCAGGTGAGTAGACGGCCTGGTCGGTCTTCAGACATGTCTCACGCGGTTCTCTCAGCGCGAGGAAGAGTCTGGTGGCTTCTCCTAGAGCGAATGCTCAGGTGTCAATGTCGGAGAGCATCCTCGCACCCACCTTGTTGGCAAGATTGCTCAGGCATCACAGTACGCCCTCATGTTCTCGCAACCTGACTAAATCACTGACTAGTCTTGCTCGACAGTATCGCTTCTGCACGAGGTCGGCGAGGAGTATAGCAACCTGCTGCAGAGGTTTGCAAAGCTCCCTCAGACTGCGGATGCCAAGGCGGAAGAGATTGCCCTGCGGGCCAAGCTCACGCTGGATGAGGTATACTCCCGTTTCCGCGCAGACATGTTCCTCAGCTCTCTGGCCGAGTCCGGTGAGTAGTACGCTCAAATGTGCTGGTTCTGGGGCAGCAAGCTAAGCATCGACACAGCGATGACCATCCCTATGGGCATGTCGGGTGATATGGTTCCCTCCTCTGCCTCGCAGGACATGCTGGAGACACTAGCTACCGCAGAAAAGCTGTTCTGGGAGCATATGAGTTACATTGCTCGCCGTGGCCATGTTTCGTCCGTTCGCGAGGCGGCTGTCTGTCTCGCGCTCATCAGGACCTTCCGAACGAGCTTGGGTAGTGGTGATGTGCAGACGCCTGTCCTGGCTGCTCAATTGCTCGGTGCGCAGCTTCGTCTCTATTCTCTAGCAGCATGGCTGACAGCCGGCAGATGCGTCGACGGTAACAACGCTACGTCGCGAGATGTTGGACGTCGTGCGACACAAGTTCCTCAACATGAATGGCATGGACGACCTGCAGTGGCCGCTCATCACTCCGAACGGCTCGCCGCTCCCACCACAGCCTAAGGCGAAACAATCTACGCGTTTCAGCCATTCCATCCTATCTGATTCTGAGGACGACGAGTCGATGGATGATGTGGACCTCAAGTCTTACTGGGAGTCCATCGCGAAGCGCTACGAAGCTCAGTGTTTCGACGCGGCGAAGATGTCGGTCGATCAGGCCGATCAGCTCCCTCCCCACTGGACGGTGGTCAATGTGAGCGTCACCGAGGACCGGCACACGATGTTCGTCACTCGACAGCGTGCAGGGCGGAAGCCACTCATCTTCTGCCTGCCGCTTAAGGGCCGCAGAGAAGGCCAGGAAGACGAGTTCCTCACGTACGAGGATGCGATCAAGGAACTACAGGAGATAATCCGCCTAAGCGATGAGGGCACACGGCAGGCCGCGGACGTGAAGAAGGATGACAAGAGCGCTCGGGTAGCATGGTGGAAAACCCGCTCCCAGCTCGACACTCGTCTACGCGAGCTTCTTGCGGACATAGAGTTCTGCTGGCTCGGAGCGTTCAAGGTTTGTCTTTCCACGACACCCGGGGCGCCTTACGTTAACCTCTCGCCCACAGACGATCTTCACGCCGACACCGGACGTCCTTCCGGAAGACCTCGCCGCGCTCAGATCTCGCTTGGACGCGGTCTTCAAGGGTAGCCTCGTTTTTCAGGAGAAGAAGCCGAAGTCCCGCCTCGGCCTCGACGACGGGCTTCTCGAGTGCTTCTCCACGCTCCCGCCCAACTGCCGCGACGAGGAGCTCGAAGACCTTGTCTATTTCATTCTCGACCTGTACCAGTTTCACGGGCTGCCGGTCGCCATATCCGAGGTCGACATGGACCAGGTGGTGGTCGAGCTGCGGAACGCCCTCGAGGAGCACGCCGCGTGGGTGAAGGGCCGCTCGGTTCAGGGAAGCGACGACAGCCACATCTTCCTCGTGCTCGACAAGAACGTGCAGGTCATCCCTTGGGAGTCACTTCCCGTACTGAGGGGGAAGAGCGTTAGTCGGATTCCGAGCATGGACTTCCTCATTGATCGGCTCGAGTTCTCGCACTGGCGTAAGTGGGAAGACGGCCGTCCGCAGGAAGGCCTGGTCGACCAGGCCATCGTGGACCCCCGGCGAACTTACTTCGTCCTGAACCCGAGCGGGGACCTGAAGGGTACCGAGGGCCGCTTTGCAGACTGGCTCCAGGAGATGAAGAGCGTTGGCTGGGACGGCGTTGTCGGGCGTCCTCCAAGCGAGCAACAGTTCGTGGACGCTCTGACGAACCGCGATTTCATGATGTAAGCTCCCGTGTTGTCTCTTATGGGTGCTCCTCCCTCATCAGACAATGCTACAGCTACTTTGGACACGGTGGCGCTGAGCAGTACATCCGCTCGCACAAGATCCGCCATCTGCCACGATGCGCCGCGACGATGCTCTGGGGCTGTTCGTCCGGCATCCTCAAGTACATGGGCGAGTTCGACCGCACGGGCACGCCCTACCACTACATGCTCGCAGGCTGGTACGTCAACTCCTTACCTCCCACGTCTCTGCAAGCCACTGACTGACCCGTCACTCGCCGCAGCCCGACGCTCGTCGCGAACCTTTGGGACGTGACCGACCGTGACATCGACAAGTTCTCGCAGTCCGTGTTCGACGACCTCCACCTTACCCCGGACGCCGTCAGGCGGTGGCGAGCGGACGACAGCGGCAGCTCGCAGAAGACGTCCGTCGTGCGTGCGGTCGCGAAGGCGCGGGAGAGCTGCAAGCTCGAGTACCTGACCGGGGCGGCGCCTGTCGTGTACGGAATACCTTTCTACTTGTGATACCCTTGTCGTGTGCCTTCGAGATGTATCATATTCACTTAGAACATATCACACGTTGTTTTACCCACTCTGACCCCAACGCACCAAAGAGCACTTTTCGAGAGCGACACGGGGTGATAGGCCAGAGGTACCACGATCGGGTACACGATGCCATTCCGCCCAACGACAGAAAAGCGCGGAAGCGGGCGCCCGGGAAGAATGATAACTTACATGCGCGGTACATAAGGGAATAACGTACGAAGCCCTCGAGCTCCTAATCGACCAACCCAGCAGCAGCAGCAGCAATCCTATAGATACAGTTGTTGTTCCCGGGGAATAAGGAGAGTGCGTGGGGGAGATCCGTCCGTCCGTGTGTAAATGAACTATCCCGTATCCTTCAAGTGGCACCTCCTGCGGTGGGTCATACGAAGTCGGCTTTTTGGAGGTTGTGTCGGAGGATGCCGTCGCGCACTGTTCGCGCGGGTATGGCATGATCTCAGCCCGGCGGGTCGTGCTATACGGAGAGGAGGGTGTACGCACCTGCGGCCAACGTCGACGTGGTGGCCTTCGTGTTCTCCATAGCGGAAGTCGTGAGCCCGGAGGCGATGTAGGATAGGCCGGAGGGACGTACGATGGCAGTGGTGACGTATCCGTAAAACGGTCTCCGCGGCTGCGGGGAATACTCCCGGTGCTGGTCCTTGAACTTTTGGTAGAGGTCTGCCCAGCGCACCCTGAGCTCAAGCACCCACGCCCACGGAAAGGGACGAGAAGGACGGAAGGGAGGAGGGGGGGAGGGGTACGTACATTGCGCGAGGACAGGCGCCGAGTTCTCGCGGTCGCCGAAGCTAGGGAGATACCTCTTGACGGAGATCCCGCTCCGGAGCTTCTTGTCCAGCAGGTCGTACTTGTTCAGGAACACTGCACACCACGTCAGCCCTTGCGGCCTTGCGCCTCACCCGAGAGCGAGAGGCGGAGAGGGAAGGGGGGACGCACGGACGAGGATGCACTTGGCGAGCAGCTTGGACTGGACGATCGCGCGCCAGAGGAGGAACGAGTCCTCGAGGCGGTTCACGCGGCGGTCCTCCTGCAGGAGCTCGTCGAAGCAGGAGATGGGCGCGAGGAACAGGATCGCGTTCGCGTCGTCAAAGTACGGGAACCACGCAGCGCGCTATGTGCCCAAGTTTCGCACCGTCAGCATGCGCATTGGTCCAGTCGCAAGGGCCGGGAAGGGAAAGCGAGAGCGGGGAGGAGGGGCGTACCGATGTGCGGGACCCGCCGACGTCGTAGATCATCCACTCGCGGGCGACGTCGTTCGTGGCTAGAGACGAGGCGCCTGTCAGTCATGCACCGGAGTCGACGATGAGCGGGCAGCTGCTGTAGAGGCAGTGAGGACCTACCGCTACGCTCCATGACGAGCCGGTGTTCCTGGACGCCGAGCGTGCGCAGGCGCGCGCGGACGACGTCGTCGTCTGTGGGTTCGTACGTGCGCTCCGCTATGCGCATGATATCGTCCAGGAAGCTGCACGCGCACGTCAGCACCCCGTCTCTGCGCTGACAGCTCCGGCGGGCAGACGTGCGCTCACTCACAATCCCGGCGACTGCTCCATGCGTATCTTCCTCCGTTTCAGCACCTCGCGCACGACCGGATCGTCCCACAGCGTTCTCATATCGTCCGCACAGCTCGCGATGATCTCTGTCGCGTCGTCCAGCGTCGCCTGCCCGTCCGCGCCCGCGGCCTTATGCTCGGCGCCCTCCCCATGCGAGCCGTGGCAGGCGCCCCTGAGGGCGTCGCGCCAGGAGTGGTTGGCGCGCACGTAGAACTCGTCCGGCCGGCGGCGCGCGGGGGAGCCGTCCCAGAGGACGGCGGCGTTCGCGTCGTCCACGGCTCCTGGGGGTGCGACGGAGACGTCGGGCGCGTGCTCGTCGGTCGCGGCGCCGATGAGCTGCTTGAGGTCGGCCTCGACGCGGCGCAGGGGGACAAGACGCAACTTGAGCAGCGCGTGGGTGTTGGTGAACTGGAACGGGGGCTCGGGGGGCGTTCCGCCGCCCGAGGGACTGGCTGGGTCGCTGGCGTCGCTCTTGGACGAGGCGAAGGCCGCGGCGCTGGCCTGCTGGTCGAAGCGGCCTTGTGCGGTGGAGGGGCGGATGAAGGGGGAGGTGGCGGGGGAGGTGGCGCTGGGCGGCTTGGCCATTTCCTGGGAGAGGACGTCGAGGATGTGGTTTACGGAGCGGACGAGGTTGAGGTGGATGACGGCGCGCCAGGAGGCGCGCTCTGCGCGCCATGCGTTGGGCGCGAATGCGAGCTGGAAATCTGGGGGTGCGCGTGGTGAGGCTGCGCTGGAACGGAGAGTGTGGGAGCGGGGACGTACTTTTGAGAGTGGTGGACTTGCCTGTGCGGGTGCGGTCAGCGTGGCTGTGGATGTACATTATAGTGCAGTGCATCGGACGAGTACTAGTGCTGCATGTGCGCACGTGCGCACGCGAGGCGGTATAGATGTCCGTGACTGTGTACTGGAACATACCGCTTTCGCTCTGGCCGAGGAGGAGGAGCTTGAAGGCCGCCTTGTGCCGCTTCCACGCCGCCCGCTCCGCCTTCAGCCTCTCGTCAATCTCGTCGCTGATCCGCTTCGCCTCCTCCTCCCGCCGAACCCGTTCTTCTCGCTCCGCCGCCGTCTCGTTCGGCGGTGGCGCCAGCGCAGCCGCGAGCGGGTCGTCGGGATCCGTGGCGTACCGGGAGGCCTGCATCGACTACCAGACAACAAAGGGCAACTCAAAGCAGCGGGCAGGAGGAGATGGGGGTAGAAAGACAAGATGCGCAGGGCTCGAGGTGAGACACGGCGGGCAGAACAGGCGCGTGTGTACGGCGGGACGAGTGGGAAGAGCCGCAACGGCGCCGGGCGTTCTGTATACAGTACCGCTTCTTCTGCACCCACCCACCCACATCGTCTGATATTCCACTCTCCTTTCCAATCCCTCACTCTCTCTGCGTCCTTGTCCCCGGCGAGGACCGAGACGCTGCGCGCGGGTGCAAGTACATCCAAATCGTTCATCACCCACCGCCTTCGCTGACCTCGTCGACGTCTGGGAGTCACTCACACCTCTCCGGCCTTCGCGGGGGACGTCCTCGATCAACCGATGATGGGCCCGCACTCACAGCAGAACAGCCTCTCCGTCGACCTCATATTATTCATTTTCCTTGCCGACTCGACCATCGTACGTATCCGGTCTTGTGATAGTGCGACCGTACACTCCTCGAGTTCGCGCTACAGTGCACGTCCCTCTCTGCTTGTTTCTGCAACACCCTCCGAGCCCTTCTTGTGCGAGAGCGATCAGACGACGCGCGGGACCTATTCAAGCGGCCATGGCAACCGATCTTCGTATCGCGTCATCCCGACTCTACCGCGCTGCTCGCCACACTACAGTACAGTACGCTTCATGTATGACGTACCAGGAACAGCTGCGCAGCGCGGCGGTAAGAGTCGCCCCTGTGGCGGTCCACGGTCGAGATGCGTCGTCTCCTTGTTCTCCAGGTTCGTTTGTACTGCGACACATCTTAGTACCGCGTTGACCGTGACAGTAACTACTGGTGCTCGGACAACCAGTACTTACCGTAGCGAAGGTGACAACACACGTACCCACTTGGGAATCAGCCGAGGCCTCAGACTCGGACAGCCTTGTTCAGAGTCATGTCTCATATGAGACTTTGCGCTTGGCCAAATTCAAGAGCCGGGGCAAATGCGACTCGCGCTCATACATGCCACGAGGGGCAATGACCCATGCTCTGGCCTGGAATAGGCAGGGGAAATGGGGTGAATTGTTCTCCTGGTTCTGGTCCGGAGCCAGTCTAGGAATC